>OMLB01019829.1:6776-23307 GCA_900302555.1 Myripristis jacobus
AAGAGAGAGAATCAGGGAGAGAGGGAGAAGGACTTGCACCGCTCTGTGTGTGGTCTGAATACCTCCAGGCTTGTTCCGGGGTGAGTCTATGAGTGCACCCTTCCTGGGCCCAGAGAGGAAGGGGAAAAAATAAAAGAAGGAGAAAGAGAGAAGTCTGCACAATAAAGGGAATGTTTGCCTTTGCTTGTGTATGAGAGTGAGTGAGTGAGCTCTTCTTTTATGTGGAATAAGCAAGCAAACACTGGCATGTTTGGCCCGCCATGGGGAGATTACCGTGTTATTTGCAAATATATCAGCTTCCCACCAAACAGTGCCCTTTTCAGCGGGCCATCACCCGGCGAGAATGAAGCCTTTTCTGTCTGACACGCACATCCTTGCTTAGGATTTAGATTTTTTTTTGCAAAAGTGTGCATGCAAGTGTATGTGCTAGGCATGGAATATAAATGTATTTTATGTGAAAGGAGTAATCAGATGACAAATTTTGTAGACTGCATCATTTTAAACTGATTGTACAGTTATTTTTATTGCTGCTGCATTAGTTTTCAATGTACTGAATTAAGTTGTACTGTGCATATATAGAGCTCTTTAACATACAACCCATGTGTACAATCTATAATCTTCCTCACTGCCCACTGCAAGACTATATCCATGATTTACTTGCTGTTGGAAAATGCCCTATGATTACCAACCGGTAAGTGAAACATTTACCAATGGAACTTATAACTTAGTAATTACTAAGCTCTATTTCATTCTGTCACAGATGCATAAATCATAGAGCTATTTGCTTTGGATCAACCATCCTCACTGCACACAGGACACACTGCTGGTTGGAGGCCCAGTATATGATATATAAGTGGCAATAAGGCCGTTGGGTGGAAACTGTGAATCTCCAAACGGCCAGCTTTTGACAAACTGAGAAATACTGGCTCATAGTGCCACTGATGTCCATACATATTGTGTTTTGTTTGAATTCCATAAGGCTTAGAGGCACCTCAAGTGAAAAGGCAGCAAAATTAAGGATACAAGGGTTGATGTGACACCAGAAATATGGCAAGTGTCATTATACAGCAAGCAGGGAGGCGTGCGGGACAGAACGGGCTCTGTGTGGATGGAGGAAACAGTGCAGGACTGATTCTGCCTCTGTGTTTGCACAAGCTCCCTGTTAAACACTATTTTGCAGCACACTACTATTTTTCTTCTTCACCATGGAATATATATACATATCTTGCACATGTAGTCACATATATAGTATTGTGCGTGTGCGCGCGCACACACACACACACGTATTCAAACACACATTAACACCATACACAGTCATTCGTAGACAGATGTACAGTGAGCTGTGGTCACAGAGACTTACATGGACAAACAACAGGTACACAGAGTAGTATTAACAACTTTGTACATATGCATGCACACATATATACACATACACTTGCACATAAACTTGCACACAAACCACAGTTGAATGTGCACCTCCCACATACAAGCACACACACACATACATACACACACACACACACACACACACACACACACACACACACACACACACAAGTTTAAGCAAAGCCATGAAAATTACTCATGCTCATTTAAAATCAACACTCACTGGGGCCTCAGACCCTGAAACCATTTCCAGGGACATTTTGTGCCCCTCCAGTGAAACGGAGGCTGCGTCTCAGTCTTGGTGAATGCAAGACCCAGGAATAAGGAGGTCTGGTGCTGAACAGATGGGGGTACACATGAATCCACTGCTGTGTGCCCTAAATATGGAGACCCATATACTGCTTCTTCAAATAAAGAGTCTGATTGGACTCCATCAGTCATCTCATAGGGTTGAACCAGAGGTTTTTCCACCTTCGACCTAGGGGGAACAGATGCCAGTGCGCATGCACACATACAGTATATACACATCACCTCAGGCCTGGTATTTGGAGCTATCTTTTACTTTGGCTACTGCATAAGTCAAGCTTTGTGTCGATTTTTAAGTAAAACTTGATCCTTCCTTCCTTTGAATAAGATGTATACATAAAAATAAGTGAAAGTATTACTTTTCTGTCTAGTACATCCTAGTTTTATAGAAAAAAAAATCAGAATTTTTATTAATGCAAGTATGCTGTACGGTACATGCAAACCTCTTTCAACAGTGGGTGGAGTGAGACGCATTAATCTGACATGCATGCAGAATAAGTCAGGATGAAGTAAAAGGCAAAGGCTGATGAAGGCATGTAGTGTTTATTTAGCCAGGATTTATTCTTTGGAAGCCCAGCATGTGTTGAGGCCATCATCAGTAGTCCCACATGGCCCTCAGAGCAAGCAGGATGTGCTGTCTGACAGATAGAAATAATCAGCTTCATTACTCACCGTGCCTCGCCGATACACAAAGCTAACTGAACACACCGGCACACATGCAGACACCGGAGGTACGGCTGCATACGTATAAACACACACACACACACACGTGCACAAACACACACACACTGGTGCCAATGATCCTGTCCTACCCGTCCATTTCCCCTGTCTTTTAGACAGAGCCAACTTTCTACACCGCAGATGCTGTATGAAAAGTATTTATTTTTCAATCAGAGCCACGCCCTTGGTCTGCTTTTCGTCCCTTCAGTTCATAGGTCCACCCTGTGCTTTAACAGTGTGTCAGAGTAGTAACCATGGAGCATATAGGCTTTACAATGATATTTTTTATTATCTGTTTGTTTGTTTTTTTGTGCCCAATATAGGTTTTAGACTATGATTATTTTTGGGACACCTCACTGGTGTGTGTTTTTACAAAGGAGGCCCAGGTGAAGGTAAGGAGTCAATAGGGACAAAATTTCAGAAGCTTGTGGCACTTGAGGGTTAATTTCTGGGTGAATGAGAAGGTCATAGGTGCTTACTCTAACACAGTCCTATAAATGCGCACACACACACACACACACACACGCATGCACGCACACACACACACACGCACAGTTATGTACACATATACAAGCATATTCCACAGTGCCTCCTCCTCCAGGGCCTCATCTTTACTGCATGAACCCCTGGAGATGTGCAGGGTGATGAGCGGTCAGTGGCTCGGCTGTATGGGCACCATTGTTCTCACCCTCCTTCACTCTTAGGAATAGGTTTTATGCATTCATCTTATTAGGTGACAAGAAGAGCGTTTAAATGCAGCGAGGAAAAAAACGATCCCTTCAGCCGGGATGGGAATTTGTAAATGGAAAACAAAGTGTGTGTGACATGGGCCGTTATAAACACAAAATACAAATACGTAAATAAATATGGAAATAAAAACAGGCATGCATATTCAGGATTGGAGCACTTGTGTGCCTGGGATTCTTGTGTTTCAAATTGTTTTGTAATAGGGGGAAAATATTGGCAATAATAATAGTAAAAATACATCAGACAGGGCAAGCTTTTCTGTCGTCTATTCCACTGTACAGTCTTCTTATGCAGTGTGTGAGTCATACTTAACTATGGATGTTTTGGCAATAACATATTAACATTCATCATGCAGTGATAACAAGGATAAATAAATAGAACTGAAATGAGGTAAAGTGGCATATCAGCCCCAGTGGGTGTGTTGTTTAACAAAGCTGGGTTTTAGCCGAAGGGGCATTTTCTCCTACACTCATACAGGTGTGCTTGCATGGGAGACCAGTGTGTGTGTGTGTGTGTGTGTGTGTGTGTGTGTGTGTGTGTGTGTGTGTGTGCGTGTGTGCATGTGTGTGCATGCAGGGTCACGTCCCCTTGTTTACCCACTCGACCATCTAACAAGACACTTTTACCATTTACATCCAGCGACGAAGAATGTTTATGATAATCTGTTAAATATAATGATGGCTCAGTTTGTCTCCATGAATTAAGGCCTTTCCTATAAAAAAGAAGAAAAGGAGGCTTCCCCCAGGGCATGTTTGGGGCGCTCTCCTTGCAGCACAATGGTTTTTACACACAGTTCTGGAGAGCTATAACTACGCTCTGTATATATGCTGTGACTTCACGCTGTCTGCTAAATACAAGCCAGAAACCCCATCTGACATTCGCTTGGTTTTTTTTTATTGTGAGACACTGAAACTGGACTTCTGTTCTATTTCACGTCTCTTTACAGGGCGTTGCAGCGGTTTTTGTGCAACCATACCTCAGAAAAAAAAACAAAAAAGTTACTACTGTCTTACCATCGGTCATTGTAAAAATACATCACTGCAGCAGTGTGCATTTTACTCAGCAGATGTCCAAAACCATAGCTGCTTCCAATATAGGAATAGATATAAATCACGTTGTCATCACTGACACTGCAGTTTTATGTAATTCGAAATGGCTAGCGTTATCTTTATTCTTATTATTTTCCTCTTTTTCCCTCTGCTCATCCTTATTTTTAACAATCACACTATCAATCAATAAACACTGCATTAAGCACTTTTTAAGCACTCAATCGCGCATGGTGTCACAACTGTGCAATGTAAATAGTCTGGTTCGGTCTGTAGAGCTGCTTACATCACTGACAAAGATAATGCTCCACAGGTTGAACCACTATGTATGAGGGTGATACAAATTGAGAATATATCAAAGTTTAAAACTGTTTTGAAAATATAAGATTCGGTGTTGCCAGTCACCATCAGCACCTTATACATACAGACTGTAAGATGAATGTGATAGCAATCTTTGAATGTGGCATTTTGACAGTCCTGCGCTGCAGATTGTGTTTAAGCATTTGTTCCAGACAGTGCCAATGTTTTACATACCATCCACTTTGATTTTCTCCTTTGACGTTCTACAAAACAACTCTGGGAAAACAATGGAGCCTGCCGGGCCCCTCAATCAGAGTGCAGGCACAGCCCGACCGGAGCCAGATGTGGCTCTCTAGATGTTGATTATGTTTGTCTTGTTTACAAATGCAGCTCAGAGCAGATTCCTCATTTTCTGGCCTGCCCCCTTTTTTTCTCCTTCAGATCTATATACACCCAGACCCCCACTTCAACAGAAACGGCAAACAAAGAGCATTTTGGTTCTGTCACATACAGAGCACTGTTTGTTGGAAAATGTTGCTCCGGTCCGTGGTTTAGTTTATGGCATCAGCGTGGAAATGGTGATGCTTGTGTGAGCCTGGTCATATCTCTTGTGTTTACTCACAAGAAACTGCGCTGCAGAAAGGTTTGACTGATGCCTAAGTGTAAAGGAAACACAATTTCATAATTTGACGTTGTGCATGCTACTCCAGATAAGTAAGTAGGCCTATATAAGCTTGAGCATACACTAACCATATGAAATACAGTTCCAACCATCTAAATATACAAAATTTAAAGAGGTTTCCATGACTGTGTTTGGAGTGCTGTGCAATTTGAACACATTTTTTTTTTTAGTTTTCTAAAAGATCTGTTATTTAATTATACATCTTAGCCAGAAGGCCAGTGTTCCTATCCAGAGTGCCTCATAATGAGAGCAACACTTGAATAAACTTTTGATCACCAACATTACAAGCAAGCAAGAGTAAAAGTGCAGTTGTAAGAGTGACATTGTCCTGGCAAAACACATAAAATCCCAGTAGAGAGGGTTATTTTGTTGTTGCTGTTGTTACTTCAGGAAAAGAGCAGAAATGGGAGGGGTGAGAGAGACACACAGTCTTTCTCGAGGAGATGCATTTTCAGCTCACAATGAAACACTTGCCATCTTGCTTGGAGTGTAAAACCTGTTCAGTGTTCACAAAATCAAACTGAACTGTCTGAGAATATATGGAACAACCCAAACTGAGGCGCATTACCTTTGAGGGGAAAAATGGCTGTGAATACCAATACAGTATTAAAAATTAATGTGGTAGTGGCCTTAAGCAGAATTCTGATCTGAATTTTTGAATGTGGAGAACTTACACTGAACTTTACTGTGAAAGATAATGTGGCCTGAAAATAATTTTTGAAAAATAGATTAAATTAAATTAAATAGTAACAGATAAAATATAATAAAATAAGTGTCCATATTGTGAATTGGGAAACAGCCCTGGTCTTCCTGGTGGGTTATGGCCACAGTATCTACATCACGAGGCCCCCCCCACTGTGCCTCAGTATGGGGTCAGCCAATGTGACCCCCTGTCGCCTCTGACTGCCACTCTGACAGGAAATGACCTCATACGCAGAGAATGAACCCACACCATCAGACAACAAACCCCCTCACCTTAGGTCAAAGGTCGCTGGAGTCATGGGGGTGTCAGAATGTGTGTGTTTGAAATATGTGTGAGGGCAGTCTCTGATCAATTGTCAGTGGTGGACAGTTGAGTGACTCATGTATTTGTGTGAATGCTTCTGTGGTATGTCTGGCATGTGTGACTGTCCATGTATGTGTGCAAATATGTTTTTTTTCTCTCAGTATGTGTATATGTGTATCCACTGGGCAGGTAGAGGCATATATCTTTAGCTTTGATCACTGGTCTGGGCTGTGTGTGTGTACATGTGTGTTGTTTGGCGGGGTCACCAGGTTTTGAACATGACCGTGGGTGTTGTGTATGAGATGGCCGCTTGTCTGTCCTTTAAAGTTATGCATGGCCTCTCCTGGAATGACCTGACCACTCAAAACAGTGGCAGAACAGTACTGAACAGTGCAGATTAAAAATATGCTTACTGGAAAACTTCTTCTTTAGATGGGATGTGCCCCTATGCCCACCTCTGAACACAAGGAGTGAGGGTCACACTTTATTTTGACAGCCCATTGTTGTTTCACAGTCAACTGACCATAAAGTCTCACCAAAAGCCTAATTAGATTCCATTCTTACACACAACTGTGTGAAAATCCTATAAAGTAATTAGTCTTAGCCCAGGTCAAACTGGGAGACACGTGATTTATTATTTATTTATCTATCTGTTCATTCACACCTTTTTTGTCCAGAGATGACATTGATGGGGAGGTGCAACTTACTTTGGCACTATGCAAAATCAGGCAAACTATTTTAGGTTTGGGTTTAATGTTAGAAATAGGGTCAGGTTGGAGTTTGGATTATGTAGTGTGAGAACATGCAGTAAATAGACGAGTGACCCATTTATTTTTTGTCACCGGATGGCCAGCTGACCATCAACACGGAGCATCAGTCTAAACAAAGTGGTACTGAGGGGGAAACTTTTTACAGAGAAGGGGACATTCTGGAGAGAGGCTCAGCATCTTGGAGGTAGGGTTTAGTATTCCAGTTGAGGTAAGGTAGGTAAGTTTACATTCTTTCACAGCAAGTGTTAAAATATATCCTATATTGATGCAACTTACTTTGCAAAAGACTGTATTTAATATTATATCCTCACAAATATAACATCTGAGGTTGCTATATTTTAACACCGAATTATAAGGGACAACTTCTTCATGTAAACATTCTAACGTAGCAATGCCATAGAAAATAATGGTCAGAGTAACTGTGAAGTTACTGGTTGACTTTCTACTGGCAGATTGAATCCCAGGAAAGTTATTTCTGCAATCTTCTGTGTTGGAGCCAGTGGTTGTGGAGTAGAGTAAAAGGGTGGAGCACATGGAGACAGGGTGAAGCCCACAACTGTAGGAAAAGCCAGCCTATATTGCCTTGTATGGTTATACAGTATAGCATGCACATGTATAGCCAAAGCTGTGGCCACTGCTGATAACGTGACTCTCTTTCCATGCAACCAACCCAACTTCTTGCAAACCATAGCCTTCTCTACATAAAGAAGCAATAGCTGGCATATGGTGGAGCTCACACAGTTTTGATTTCTGTATAAAGATGTCGAGCCAGAGAAAACGAGGGTTGAAGTAACCCGTCTCTGACCCACCTCACAATCAAGGAGAGAAGCAGGAGAAAAGCCCAACGTGACTGGGAATTTGTTTGTGTAAAGAAATGCCAGAGAAATGCCAGTTTTGATGTTTATGGTAACTATTTTGTGTAGTCTGTCTTTGACAGTATCACACACCAGCTATTCACAAGATAAGCCCAGAAGTGCTGCTGCTCTTGTATGGAGAGAATTTCAAAAGTATAACCACGACTCAAAATGTTTTCTGAATCATGAGGTTTCACCCTTCACACATGTCATCAGCTAAGCAGCACTTTATTTAGGAAAGTCTCACAATTTAGACTTTTAGGCAACATAACAGCAACACAGATGTGTGTGCATGCAATCCAGTTTTGTTATGTATGTAATTACAGAATACAGAGGGCTTCCTTGCCAAAAAAGGGCCCCTAGCTGAGCATCCACACATTTGTCACTGACTAAACATACATTATGCATGTCATATAAGTCCTTATTAATTGCTGGTAAATGATATATTGACTCAGATAAACACGATGGTATTCTTCTGATCGCAGATGATAATCTTTAAAAGAATCCTATGGAGACATTGTGGTTTGACTTAAGGTTAGTGCTGGTGCAAATGAGACAATCTATATAGATATATACCCACTGCAGACACACACACACACACACACACACACACACGCATATACACACACACACGCAAACACATGCAGTCATGCACACGCACACATGCATGCATGCCTGCGCACTCACACAGTCCTATTTAGTTTATTGCTCTGCCCTGTTAACAACCATATTGTGTCCCCATCTTTTTCTCGTTTTGGTGAATCAGCACATCAGCGGATTTGTGTTTTTCCAAATGACTTCATAATTGAAGACAAGTTCGTCTCATCATTGCCGATTGTGTTCTATGTCCAAATGCTTAAGGGAAACCATTCGTCTTGTTTGGATGTTGACTGAATGTCTGACAGAGCTAGCGTTGGAGTTTCATGCCTTTCAAGCCTTTTTACACATACAGCTCCATAGTGTGCTCCAGGATCAGGTCGTCTCCATTTTGTACTGAGCGCTCCATTCAAATATTATGATGTGACTGCAGTGACGATAGTAATGCATTTGTAATCTGGATGGAGTGAGTAAAATTCCAAAAATGTATTCCTGAAAAGTTTCAGTGCCCTTGCTTTCTCTCTCTTCCTGTGGCTCACGATATAACCAGAAACAGCTTTTAGTTCATTCTGCCCTAAGCCAAGTAATTTCATTGAATAGTGACTGTGATCTGCATAACAGCACATGTTGGTTTTGCTTCAAATTATTTATTTGCCATTTCTGCACACCAGCATGGCTGAGAGAGGACAAATAAAGGCAGTATGGGTATTTGTGTGTGTATGTGTATTAGGACAGGGTACTATATCTTCAAGTGGTCTGTGTCTCACCCAAACAATATTGTAAACACTGTGTTAGGCTATATCTACACCTAATTTAAACTAGCATACGCATTTATTTCAGTAAAGTGATGAAATCTAACCTGACCTCTTTCAGCTTGTATTGCATTTTACTTTCAAACAACAAATACAACAAATATCTACTGAATAATATTTATTACTCTTGACTGATCAGTTCACCACTTAATCCCACGCAATGCTGCTTTTGAATGCAGCAGATACATTTTGCAGCTTTGCTGAGTCTTTTGAGTTAGCACCTTCCTCATGAAAAGCAAGCCTGAATTCAGATAAGCTGTCAACGGCACATTCTGTGTATACACAACAGCCCTTGGCAGTCGACGGCAAGTCAAAGCAATAATTAAAATGCAGCCAATAAATGGTCTTCTATTACATCCAGCTGTGTTTACATTCAACCAGCCCATCTGGAAATGTCGAGTCAATCTCCCTCTTTTCTCCATCAGGCATCTACCGCCTTTCTTGCTGTCACCACTTCTATCCTTCTTTAATCTCTTTTTACTTCTGCCACCTCGCCTGCCTCCACATTTCGTGCACACCTGGCTGAGAAATCATACTCTCTCTCTCTCTCTCGGGAGAGCAGAGAAACCCTGTTGAACTTTATCACCATCACTCTGGGCTCATGTACAGTTGCTTGGAGGTTGCAGTGGTGATTATGCTTGATGAATATTCACCAGTAACAGTTTTGGCAGGAGAGTGTGAGGGTGTTAAACCCGATGGTGCCCACATCTCCAACAACATGCATAAATTAGGTGAGAAGATTGTTAGCAGGCTGCAATTAGGAAACAGTGAAGCTGGCTGTAAGATACAGGCATGGGTAGTTATGACAGACATTTTCCCCCTGCTCATCTCAGACCTCATAGTAAGCCCACCAGACTTTTAACCAAAACAAATTAGACACCCACAGACATGAATCATAAAAGCGTACATGCATGAGTACACACACACACACAAACACACACATGCATACGCACATGCAGGTGTGATAGTAAGATGACAGGGCTATGTTAGATAGGTTTCATGATTGTCCATCCGCAGATGTGATGCAATTAAGCCATAAATTCCCTTCCTCAGCTTGCTCTTGCTATCTCTGGAGATGTCCTGGATTGAGCTGTGTTTGGGTTAATTGGCCACTTAAGCTATGACCTCATGGTGTTGTGGGGAAAACAAGCAGATGATGACTGTGACGGCACATTGATGAACGCTCAGCCAACAGAGAGTTGATGCAGACGCAGTGGTTTAGCTGCAGGTGCTGTCAACACATACTCTGCAGGCTCTCATCCCAATCTCAGGCACCAATATCAAACTGGATGAACGCTATACTCTTGCTCACACACACACACACACACACTAACTCACTCATTCTACCTGTCTGTCTGCACTCCTGAAGTGTAAATTTGTGGCTATTAGTAGGCATATCAGCTGTCTGTAGAACAATCAAGTGTGAAATACAGAGGGGGCTCACACTCTGAGAATTCATTTTCCCACTTGCACATATTTAAACCTGGATGCAGCAATTTGTAAGAATTGATCCAAGGTTCAGCTTTACAAGGCTGATGTGTCCTCGTTAGTCTTTTTGTTACCTCTGGAGACACTCAAAACAATCCAGCATCCATTGCAGCTGCACAAAACTGCATTTCCCAGCAGATATAGGTCTGTGCGGATGCTTGATTTCCATGACAACTGGCACAAATACAACCATAATTGAAATGGTCAAGGACGTTCCGATCACAGTAATGAGGATTTGTTTGTGTCGAAGGAGTGCTCAATCACACATTGTCTAATTCAGTCCATTGTGCATTGTCTCTAAGTGAAAAATTCAGCATTTTGTTGGTCACTAAGTTCACTCTTTGTGGTTTGTTTCAAAACTCTTTTCCAAGACACACAGTATTGTTATCTTAACAAAAAAATATATTTTTGGGTGGAGCAAATACTAATTATTTTTGTTTTGATCTAATGAATATTGGTATAATCTCATTTTTAGTGGCATATAATGGTATAATTACCCACAACAATTCATATTCATTACTTAGTGATTACATCTTGATTTCATTGTGCAACTTATATTCGTCAGGCAAAAGCAGAATTTTCCTATACTTTCAAATATTGGTGTTATAAGGCATACCTCAGAACAGCCCAGCTATTCCAGACAGTGCCAATTAGTGACACATCATTAACAATAGCATTTTTTGTGTAGTTTAAAGGTCAAAATAGCATATTATAAACATTGATGGCAATATAGGTATTTTGTCATAAAAGAGTATCTTATTTTCTAAACAGCTGGGACTGTGAAAATAGATTAAGTAAGGAGCAGAAACTAATGAATCATTGGCCTTGAAATCTTTTCTCGTGAAATTTTTTCTGTTAATGATGGCTGAGGCTGATTGTTTACAGGGCTGGATTCCATTCATGGAGGTAACAGTTCCTGCCATTGTTAAAACTCATCTAAATAGGAGGTCTGGGTGAGTAAACAGAGGTCTGGACAGCTTATGAGGCTCTTACCTTGAAATGTGTCACTTTTTCCAGAAGGCCTCATAGAAAGACCCACCTCAGCTGAAATGTAAGTAAGCAAGCCTTCCACTGAGCTGAGCTTGTGCACTCAAATGTACGTCTCTGTAAATGTTAAGTTTCTAATAAATGTGTTTCCTTGTTTGTTTATGTGTCTCTGTGTGAGGTAATTTGCATAAACATCATGAAAAATGCTGTTCTCTTCCTTTTAAAGAATTAAGAAAAATGGATTTGTTGAGAAGCAAGCTCAATCTGTTCCCTTCCTCTCTCTGTCTCTCTAACTTTCTCTCACTTTCTTTCTTTTTTTCCCCCTCTCTTTCTGTGGAGCCACAGCATTGATATTGTATTATGCTGCTTATTTGTTGAGGCCATATGTATACATTCAGAGCAGCACACGTTTCCTGTTAACGTTGGAGGCTGAACTCACTTCCAAAAATTACAGCTTCTCAGGCCAGTTCTGCAGAACAGACCACTGCCTTGTCTAAATACCAGTCAGCTCCAACATTGTCTATACTAGACTTCATGAAAAACACAGGCCAGGAGGAGATGCGGACTGCTGTGTGGAGTCCAAATGGGATTAATGGGACTAAAAAGTGGTTAAATGTCCCCAGATCAATATTCCTAATGTCCAGCAAGTTTTAGTCTCGTGTTTGCAGTCCAACACTTGCTCTCAGGCACGCTCTTCCTCCCACTTCGTTTCCATTTTCACTCACCCTGCCAGCTTACTTTTCTGAGAAATATGGCCACAAGGTATGCATATTAAGAATATGTTAAAAATATAGAGTATGTAAGAACATACACACACGCACATGAATGCACACACACACTAGCACTCACATAAACACCATCTAAGGTCCAGTCCAATCAAACCTGTTAACCCAGCTCTTATAATTCTTTGCAGACCGGTTTTAATGTATTTTCAGTTTAAATGCGAGTTATGTTTTGTGCTTTTCAGTTTACTTATGTTGATTTAGTTATACATAGGAATTGTCTATTGCATCATATAATGAAACGTTTGATCCACTTCTGCATCTTGCTGCTGAACAGAGAATGGTGGAGAACTGCCCTCTTGGACCCTCAGAGAGCTGCTCTGATTGTGCATACAAAGCCAATCGGAAACTGGGAGAGGTAAACAGAGGCCAGGTGGTGCTGCAAGCTGTCAAACAGCTCTGTGTATGATTGAAGACAACCTTGAGCTGGAACATAAACATCCCAGCAGGCTCTCACCACCGCGCACTCAGCCTCCACTGCCTCACAGGCAGCCATGATGAACCAGGGGAAGCAGCGGGGAGCCAGCAGTTGGGTCAAGATGGAGGAGGAGGGGAGAGTTTTACGACTTGGCAGATATAATGGAAATGGTACCTGTATGGCCGTCCAAGATGAGGTACTCAGGAGGTTAGCTGACAAAACACACACAAATGCACATCTTCATGTTCTTATAATATGCACACACACACACGAAAGCATGCCAAGCATAAAGGTGTAAAGGCAAGGCAGAGGGATGTACATTTCTCACCATTAATGCTGTGCAGCTAAAGCCACATGTGCTCTATAAGCAGCCTGCATCTTTCAATGAATGGAACACATCACATGATCTTTTAATCACCAAGAACCCAAAAACCTCCCAGGCACCCATATTCCTTTTCTCTCTTTTAGGTCTTTGGAATGGGAGAGAGAGAGAGAGAGAGAGAGAGAGAGAGAGAGAGAGGGAGAGAGGGAGAGAGAGAGAGAGCGGACATTCTTACTTAATTGAGATCTTGAGTGCATTTGTTTTCAATAAAGAGGTGTGCTTTGTTTGCATTCTCTCTCTCTCTGCTGTTTTTACTTTCGTTCTTTTTTCAGTGCGTTCCCCGAGAATGGTTGTAAATACAAGTGGCTGCCTGTTCACACTGTGCCACTCGCCACTCTCCCACCCTAGCCTTATGATAGCTGGCAAACACAGCTGGTTCATCACTTCCATTCATAACTGCTCAGCTGAGAAGCTCACTGGTTAAGAACAGCAGAACTTCATGTACTAGACAGTTTGTTTACAACGAATTGTGGATGGATACTGTTGCTTTTGCTTGTGGCGACAGACAAAAGTCAGTGAGACTCTGCTTCATAGTTGTTCAAACAAACAATCAAAATCAAGTTAGAGGTTGATAGTTTCTAAACAAAATGGCAGTGAAAAAGTTCAGACATTACATTGATTCATGAGATTCATAGATGTTTGGACATCAAGTCAAGTTAAAATGTCAAACACAAAGCTTTTTTGACAAGTCCGACAATGAACCTGGCTCAAAAGAGACTTCGCTCTTGACTGTGGGATATTAATTTGCTGGCACACTGCTGCTTTGAACTGTAATCCACCTGCAAATCATAAATAAGTGCATGCACTAAACAGGGCTTTTCCGTTTTTTTCCCATGGCCGCTAGCCAGCCGCCAGCCTTGAGGGGTGTGAAAGGCCCTGCCAGGGGTCAAAGAGGGTGATTGGTCGATGAAGTCATTCCGGGAGTGATGCCCAATTCCTCCAACTTCTAAATGAACCCTTTGCCTCCTTCACTGATTAAGGAATTCATGTAGATCTGGACTAGATAAATATGAGCAATAAAAGAAAGGGAGATCAATGTTGATCGGTAGGATCCTTAGAGCCACAAAACCACAGTCAGGGAGTTTGATACACTGTAAACTCATTTTTCAAAGGTAGGAGTATGATACTAAAAAAAGATCATTAATCGGGAAGTGTCTTAGGATAGAATTAAAGTAACTGCTTGTCAAGTTCAGTGAACATACAAGGGGTACATCCATAACTACCATAGGAATGTAAATACATCCAGGTATATGTGGCGGAGACAACAGGACCTAAACCTCACATGCAAGGAGCCAATGGAAGACATCAACAGTGGACTATGCATGTCCCTTTACATATACAACAGATGCTCTGCTCTCTATCACAATGCACAGCTTAAGTGCATTCTGACTGCATGGCATACTGTAAGGTTACAGCTATGGGGAGGAAAGGTGAGTGTCCAGTGTGATTTGGCAAAAGTGGAAAGTGGAAAAGTTTAAAAACATGCAAAGAGGTCCAATATTGTGAAACATGCAATAACAGCAATGTGATTACAGTTAGGAGAAGATACCCGCTGTTCAGCAATGAGGGGAGATGAGCAGATGGACTATCAAATGAGTGTGACTTGTGGCAGTCTTGTGAGAGTTTTATATTGTTTTAATCAGCAATTACAGTATGTGGGTCTATGTTGTTTCGCCTATATAATTTTATCACAGAATGATAATACAGTTATGTGATAAGTACAGGGCAGCTACTGAATCTTTATAACTTTCTGTTTTCAGTTAAAGGAAAATAACTTTCAGGCCTAAATACACTCCCCAGTGCTCACAAAAGAGCTTAGATACAAACTTGTCTCTCCAGCATAGGCAATGAGTCACCTTCTCATGGAGAATGAACTTCTCCAAGGTATGATCCCTAAAGTCAGCAATTAGTCCATCTGATATGTATTAGCACATGACGGTAAATAAAATAAAGGAAATATGTTCATGTTTGGTCGAGGGTGTTTTGGCATCTTATGTGCATACGTATTTCATTAGGTAACACAGATGCTTGCAATATAATCTGCCAGAGCATTTTTACTGGCATATCTTTACTGCCTCTACAGTATTTTGAGGGAGACGACCACTTTCCACAACCACCTACGGCACTTTGATGGAGTCCTACAGTGTTACCATCATGACAACAGGCTAAGTATGTCTTGTACCCAGACATTGTATTGTGTAGTGGTTACAGCTCTTGCCTTTGGAGCCATAAATACCCTGACTTTTCCGTAAGAGCATATCCCACAGTCAAATTCTCACATATACCTCCCGTCCCAAGTCTGCTTCAACATGGGGACACTGGAGGACATTGTATCCTTAACTTTGTGCGCTCATAGTTTCCCTCTGAGATGCTACACCAAAGGCCTTTTTTGATTGTTGAAGGTGAACCAGGAACTTTCCTTGACTTGGGACTTGCCAGAACCCGTCAAGTTCAGGGGCTGCGTTTTGTTTCCTTTCCCACCGCATGGAGAACCAATGGAGACGAATGGTAGATGTTCCAGGCTTAATCTTTTGTTGTAGTCTTACTTTATTTTTCTCCACTGTTTGGCTATGCACTGCATGCCCTGCTCTCTCAAATGCAATGATTTTTTAATACTGTTTTATATTATTAGTTCTATTTAGAGTAATTTAATTATTTTTTTTTTATACAACAGCAGTTTTGAAATCCCACTGAATACTGTAAAATGTCAATTAATAGCTAAATCAGTAACATTAAAACAGTCTTAGGCCATCAGGATATTTAGCTAAACTACTGTAACCCCTACTTATTGAAAGTTTATATCAGCCTCTGACACTTTTTACAGTTTTTTCACCCATGAGCAGCAGCAGACACATTAAAATCTTAGAAATTATGGCATTTCAAGGAGCCATCATCTAAGCTTGACTCAAATAAACAACCAGTAAAACAGAATATCTTAACCCTCCTATTATGTTTGGGGTCAATTTGACCCCAGCCAATGTGTAACGTCTCTATACAAATGATTAACATCATTTTTTTTGCTTCACATTAATGAGTTTTCAGGAGGGTTAAATAGTGACATCATCCTGCACAAGTGGGTGTAAATGAAAATGTCAACCAATAAAACCTTGAAATAAAAATGTTTCTGTTCCAAACTCATATCCTATTGGTTTGCACTTGTGAATGATCCTTCCCTGCACTATGCCCCGCCCAAAAATCCTGTTTCAACAGGAACTGCATAAAATCAAGAAAGTAAGAGTCCATTTCAG
>OMLB01019832.1:0-20826 GCA_900302555.1 Myripristis jacobus
CCTCTTTTTCCCTCTCTCTCTCTCACTCTCTCTCTCTCTCTGTCTCTCTCTTTTCCCTCTTTTCCTCTCTGAGGCAGGACAGGGCCCTCTTTGCACCCTGATAGGTTGCGGGCTGATGCTTAGCAACAACATTCCTGTGCCCTAAGTAGCAGTAAGCCTCTGGCTGAACTCTTTGATGTGGCTGTCAGGCCACATTTATTTCCTTTTAGCACTTTGTCTACTTGTCCAGATGTATAAGGAGATAAAAAGGGCTGGTGTTTACACTGGTCTCCCTCTGTAGCGCGGCTGTAATTAGATTGTATTGCTGGTCAGCCTTAAGGAGGGAGGTGAGGTGAGGCAAAGCGGGAACCAGCTGTGTCAGGATGAGCTGGTAGGGCTAAGACCCCAGAGCCATGGGTACAAAAGAGGTAAGTAGTGTGTAGTACACGTAGTGCACATACAAAAATAGTTTGGTGCATGTGTGTAATGCAACTTTTACTTTGGCAGCCAACATCATAATCGCATTCTAGCGATTCCTTCCAGATCAGTTGATGTCAATGTAATATAATGTAATGTTACATCCATCAAGATTTGAAATCCACTGCCAAGCTTGCCAAACTTTGGAAACTTTGTTGCAGTTGCATTTGAAAAACACCTAGATATACGTCAGCCTTCACTGACTCACTTTTTGTATTTCATATTGTCAGGAACCCCACTGTGGAGGTGGTTGTGTGCTCGGTGTGGCTCTCTTTGTGTTTTGCTTGTCTCCTGTCTTTCTATCCTTGCCCTGTCTCTCTCTTCCTGCTCCTCTCTCTCGTGGTGATATGTTGGAAGCAATAATCACTATTGCCTCTGGGTTTATCAGCATTTATTCACATAACAACACAGAAAGAGAGAAGACAGACAGCACTGTTGTGATGTATTATCCAGTATGGGGATCATCTTTCATAATGACATTCAGCAGAGCTTCCTCTCTGCCACCACCCATTTCTCTCTCTCTCTCTCTTCTCTCTGTTTCTCTCTCTCTCTCTCTCTCTCTCTCACACTCACTCACACACACACACATACATATTTTCTCTCTTCATTTCTCACTCCCTCTTTCCACTCCCCTCTGTCCACCCTTTATTATCAGAGAATCCATGGTACTCCCCAGCCTGTAAATTTGTGCCGCATTATCATAAGCTGTGGTGATAACTCACATTGCACAGAGACAATAATGATGTGAACACTCAGCATATGCCCCGGGCCCAGCAAATTAAAACAATGCTCAGCTTGATGAGCAGACTAATCTGGACAGCAGAGTGAGAGAGTGAGAGAGAGAAGGGGGGGTGGGGGTAGAGGGAGGATCTTAAATAGATGACACTGCAGCACCTCCCTCTGTTCAGTGTAGGTACAACTACAGATGCACAAAAGAGGGGAAGAGAGAAAGAAAAGAGAGAGAGTGACAGGTAATAAAGAGCGAGGATGGATAGAAACATGGGTGAAGAACTTATTTGGAGAATGTAAAGAAAGATTGGACATGTCTAAGGCCATGTATGACACGCAAGCAACAATACCTTTTATTTTGGCATTGTTTTTCTCTAGCCGCTGGGGACCTGAAATCGCTATGATGGAAGGGAGTCGCACTCAGCATATGAACAGTTTTTGTATTTCCACAATAAAATCTAATAAAAGCAGAAATTTAGTCAGTTTATTGCTGAATATAGTATCAGGCTTCAATGGTGCAGCGTAAAATGCCACGTTCCTAGTCAGCATCCCAAACAGTGTATCATCTCTTGTAAAATAAAATGAAATCTTAAAACATTGTTTGTTTATCTTAGAACTTCCTTTTGACTCAAAAGTTCAAACAATGTGATGACTAAAGTTAGTCTGTAAACACTGATCCCACTAAATGAGAGAGACTACTGCACCCATGAAGGGTAGTTAGTGGATATTATAGAACCATAACCCCAAAAAACTATTGTTTCTGATTATGTTTCTGTAAAGTTTATGATCAAAGCCAAGCCTGATCCACCTGTCCTCTTGAAGAAAATGGGAGAGGGTGAGAGAAAGAGAGAATCCCCATGATAATATTTGTGATTCAGATTGTGTTCTGTGGGCTCCCTTGTTAGAAACATGGCTGCTTTCTCATCCTCTGGATCGGTCATTGAGTAAAGTGAACGACAGTAGGGGTTGAAAGTGTATGCAGGAAGGTCTGAGAGAAATAGGAGGAGGGGCAGGACATGGGAAAACTAGATGACTGATGCTCGGTGTTTGGGGCAAAATGGTTATGCTGGAAAGGACGAATAGTTCCGGCGGCGGAGGTTGGATTGGGGTGGATGTTTGATCAGCACACATGACACCGAGGAGGTGGGATGGTGGTGTTACGCATAGCAGGGGGGAATTGGGATCTGATGTTCACAGCAAGGCACATTTGGAAGCAGGGTGACATCCCATAGGGCCAAGAGAACTGGGAGGAGATGACTCAAGGCTCCATCCTGTACATGACTAACCCCCTCACTCCTCCTTCTTTTTCTCCAGCAGCCCCCTACCTGGGTCTGTGGGTGGTGGTGTTAATAATGTGGCAACTGGGAAGATTAATTGTGGGCAAGCAGCAGGATTAGTAGGGGCTTTGTTGGGCCAGAGAGGGCTAGAGGAGGCCCAGGCTTCTGATCTTTCAAGCAGGCCAGGAAATGAGGCAAGCAGGGGTGCAGCACCGGGGCAGCTCCAAACGCATGGAAGTAGAACAAATAGAGAGGACTCACAGTCTCCACCATCATACACTGGTGGTTGAATTGCTCTGTCTGCTCTTATTCACTGTCACTGACTCTTTGTGTGTTCATTGCCACAGACAATTATATAATCAAAGCCAAACACAAGGCAACACAGGAACAATAAAGTGGAAGTTTGCTGTATTTTTTGTAAATATGGTAGTAGTTCTGGTTCTGCGACTCACATTGACTCCTTAGTCCCTTTCAGGGTCTGTTCTAGTAGACGCTGCATTTTGGGAATGGCTCTATTTGGGCATGATGCTCTGATATATTTTGCCTCATATAGGAAACGGCAGCTCTTACTCTGTGATTATTGTTATTTCATTGTGTTCTGCTTCTTGCACTACCCATTTCACATAAGCCCAGCTATGGGTAGATCTTTGATGTTCCATAACAGGTTTCAGCCACTCCAGAGGCTGAGAGCAGCAGGTTTGTTGTCAAAGCTTTATTTCTATTCAAAGCCACTTCTTTCAAAAGCATATTACACCAGCATCTATGTAGTAAGGTCTCAAAATAGGTTTATTTTGCCATTTGTCTCTTTGGTGTAATATGAGACACATGCTGGCCAGACCTTAATGCCTTTCAGAGATGTTATCTGAAAGCACATTATGTGATCGTTTTCAATTCACAGTGCTCTCTTTGCCCATGAAGAATATGGTTCCATTTAACGGTGTATACCATTCCATTTCTCAAGGTTATGCATGGGCATGTAGAGGAACAACAATAAAAGTGGGAAAAATGCAGCTCCAAACCATCTCTAATATGTATTTGTCAGTTGGGTCTCTTGCTATGATTAAAGGCCCAGTGAATTCCTTCCTGCAGCAAAGGAAAGTATTTCTGCAAAGGCATCAGATATCGCTGTGTCATGATAAACTGCCTGCTCCAGCAGCTAAAAGGCTAAAGAAAGGAAGAGGATGTTTTGGACCTTGAAAGTGTAGGAAAAGAACAACAACACAAGAAACTCTTGACCTGTTTGGGAACGTGCTCTGTGATTCGGGCCACTATTTTCTCTGACTCTTAACAGCATTTGTCACACTTGTTTAGCTTGAACTTCTGCGTTTGGTAACAATCAATACCTCATTCCAGTTGTGCAGCCAGGAATCTATGCCAACATATTTGACTCGAATTGTAACCCTGCATCATTAAATAAAGATAGCCATTTAAACAGAGCCGAGCATTAATAAGCAAATTGCATTTCACCTCTAGAAGCCATTGTTGAGAGGGTGTTTCATGACATCTGTCGGGCTGCCCTCGTGTGGCAGTTCTACGTTCGGCTTGTCAGAGTGAGTGACGTCTAACCTTTAGTTGACCATTCTGCGAGGTCATGGCTGAGTGAAGGGGGGCCCTCCCCTGACCTCTTCTCCCTAACCAGGTAGTAGATCAGATCATCAAAGCCGCAGATGTAGCTTCAACTACCTCTTTTTTTCGCCTCCACAACACATGAGAAGTAATGAAACCTGACCTGCCACATTCTGCCATAAAACATGACTAGTGCTCCCAACATTTCCTGTAACACTCCCAAAGGATTTATGACACTCACAGTCAGCCACGGTGACAAATCCTTGTCATTTCAAACCTTGTCAAACCCCTCCCTTCGCCTCAATATTTATTCTGCTTTTTTTGTTTGTTTGTTCTTTCTTCCAGCTATCTATTGAGCCACGATCTGAGAGTTACCCATTGCCCTATACTCCTCTACCCCGAGGATCCAGAGACGCCAGGAGCCACAAAGGTAAGGAAAACAGGAAGACATTTTCACCCCCTCAGACTGACTAACCTTTCCAGATTTATCTGTATGAACAGTCTATGAAAAATAAACAAGGTGCAACATAATATAGTGCAATGCATTCAATAAAAAGCAAGGTCTATGAATTATGTAAATGTAAGCCATAACCCTAGCAGATGCAAGGAGTGGGAATCCAGTGAACTTGAGACTGAATCAAAGTTATGTAGTCTCCTCTTATTGATCTCATCTCATCTGTGTGGTGTGTTGATAGTGGAAATAAATTTGAGTAATCTAGGTTAACTCTATTGATCTGAAAGTATGCGTGGGAGCATGCATCTACAGTGTGAACCATCCTTGATCTGTTGATACTCGACATTGATTGGGCCTCATGTTGACCTGATGAATTCAGTTGATGTGATTGTTTAGCAACTTCTTAGCATCAAACAATATGCTCTAGGAAGAATGCATCACATGCATTTGAAAGGACTCAAAGAGCGTAAGATTTAATCGCAAGGGACACAGAGTTATTTTGTGTCTTGCAGCATATGCTCTACAGAAACTCAGGTAAAATTAAAAATATGTGCATGTCTCCAGGACAAACTTGCACTGTGCTTCTATTGGTATTTTAAACTGTCCCTTCTAGAAGTAGCAGTGCAGAGGGCTAGATGTAAGAAGTAACGCCTCCCTTTGTTTGTGGATGTGCCCTGTGAGTGGCCATGAAGGCAGAACAATACACCAAACATAACATCAGCAACAAGGAGATTAACTCTCATGCCTGAGACATTCATCACAGTCACTGTCTGCACAATGCAAAACACTGATGATGGCTTGACCGCCATTGCAGTAGCACAAAAGGTCAATGGTGAGCACCTCAGCCCTCCACAGATTAGACCCCCTGCCCACCACCCCCGTCTGCGGTGCCAAGGACAGATCTATGTCATGAAAGCCTGACCAGCGGCAGCTCTCACCAGATGTAAAGACAGGAAGGGCCCTGTGCTTTGTCAAAATCAGACCTGGCTAAGAACAGTCCATTAAAAGGTGAGGGAATCTGACACATGAAATATTTTCCCCTCCGTCTCAGATCTGAGCTGCGGTGACACTCTCCATTTGTTATTTTTATGATGCAGCGCTGCAGCCTTAGATAACACAGCCCTCATCTTCGCCCTTCACGTCCTCTTTATGTATGTCCCTGCCTTCAGCCTACCCCCCGCTCCCTGTGTTTTTTTTTTGTTGTTTTTTTTTTTTTTTTTTGATGTTGTTGTTTTTTTGCACCTCTTAAACATACATACTGAAAACAAAGCTGTGGTAAAGCAGTGATCCAGTAATAAGTAATTGAAATGTCTCATACGGTAATGTCTAGGTATACTGTGTTCTACTCAGGGTTGGATGTAAACATGACATTTTTCTAGTTTTTGTGAAGCGCTAATGAAGTGGTCTGTTGTTTTCTTTTGTTTTTTTTGTTGTTGTGGTTTTTTTTATTGTTGTTGTTGTTGTTGTTTTGTATGGTTAGAAGGGGCTTTGTGGCTCTGGCCTGGCCTCTGCAGCAGCAGGGAGATCAGCAGCCAGTCTGACATCGCCCTGTCGGCTGCACACAGAGAGAACCTCCCTTTCCTCCTTTCAACCCTCTGTGGCCCCCCTCTCCTCCCCCTGTGTCACCTGTGTGGAAGCCCCAGAGCCCAGGTGCCAGAGGTAATTACAGCAGCCAGGAGCTCCCAGAGGAGGCTGGTGCTGGCAGGTCACTGCCCAGAGAGAGAGGGGTGGAGACCAAGGACAGAGCTCCAGGATAAGCCACTGTCTTGGTGGGTGGAGGAGTCAACCTGGAGGAGACAGGGAGAAACAGGGGTGAGAGGCAAAGAGAAGGAGGGAGAGGGAGGAAGAGGAAAGTGGGGAAGCGGGAGAAATGTGCCGCAGCAAGAGTGCAATCTGAATCAAAGTGTTTCATCGAGCAGGTTCGGTGGATAGCAAAGGAACAGAACAAGAGGGAAGGATGGTGAAAGATAAAGGAGGGAGCAAGAGACAGGAAGAAGACCAACGTTGCTGAAAGAACGTGAGATGTAAAAAAAAAATGAGAGAAAGCTAGACAAAAGACAAACTGAAGGAGGGAGGTGGGGGCTCCTGCATGTCTTGGTGAAGGCGTGACACAGAGTGGAGTGGAGTATATAGTCTGGCAGAGGGGCCTGAGGATTCTCCACTACTGTCACCTTGGCTCTAACTCTCAGCCCCGGTCCAACTGTCAGCTCAAGTCTAAATCTAACAGTCCGGAATGGAGTCCCAGCCTAAAGTAGTGTGTGTCTTCATGAAGACGGGTCTATATCGTACTATTATGCTACACCAAATGACATATTGCGTTCTTGTGCCTTGCCATCACGAATTATGTATGTTCTATACAAAACAATGCACTAGATTATTTATCACCTCCTGTCACTTTCATAAGATGACATGTTTTGAAGTGTGATTCACAGATTTATTCCATGGATCTAATTATAGCAGTATAGTCTATAAGTGTGTACAAGGTGGTTCATATTTGATTGATTTATCCATGTTCACAGTTGAGATTTTTATTTTTTATTTTTTTTAATGAAATGCGTTTCATTTTCTCTGTTTTTCAGTAAATATGCCAAGCACTAGTAACTAGTTTTTACAGGTATCATATTAAATTTGAGCAAGCCATCCCTCAGCAGCGACAGGAGTAAATGAAAGGGATATATTTGTATAGCAAGAGAAAGTAAAAAGAGAAGAAACAAAGCCTGAAATCTGCCTTACAGTATGAGCCCTAGGCCCTTTTAATCTTGTTGTTCTTGGCCTGCTTCCAGCTGCTTTTTATGTATGTATCTTAAATGGTGCACAACTGTTATTAAAATCCCCGGAGGAAAGCAGCCTTCAAAGCACAAAAAGACCTCCCTCCTGATGACACCCATGGGACACCACACATTTGCTTGGCAATTCACTTTCGTCACATGTCGGGGTGATCTGCACTCCAACTCCTACTGCATCCCCCTCGCTCCCTCATCCCACCCACATCCCCCCCCAAAAAAACAGGGCAATGGGAACAGATCCAAACTAAGAGAAAACTGTTTTACAGTTGCTGCACAACAAATAAACAAACATCTGCAAGCATTCAGAGTGGCCCATTAGAAGGGCTCTGGGTTTTGCCAAAAAGGGGTAAATGATGAGGAATGGGCTGTCGAGAGGCTGGTGGAGACAGGGGAGAGGCCAGATGACAGAGCTGTGGGTGCTAAGCACTGCCTTTTAGAGCTCAGCTGGGCTCGGAAAGATCTACACCTGCTGCTATATCCTCCTCCCCCCTCTCCTCCACCAGACATCTGGATGAGATACATGACTAATGGATAACTAAACCGCTAGTGTTGAAACTTAGCTGTTGTCATAATGAAGGCAAAGGTTGTTGGTTTGACTGATGACTTAATGCTCTTTGCAGAATCTGCTTTTAGTAAAACTAAAACTGAGTTTGAGGGCTTTCAAAAAAAAATGAAACCGCTTCAGAAGTGATAAACTGTTTCCCAGTTTTGTTTATCAGTAGCTGGGAGTCTCGAGCTTGATGATATCATCACCAATTGCATGAGACAGATGTTGTCATGAATATTAAGTCATGCTCTTTAAAATGGATCCGCATGCCATTAGTTATTGATCTTTTTCAATAAAATTAATTTATATATCACTTAAGCCATCTGTTTCTCCATTCCTCGGCATGCCTCCATGACATTGTTGACTAAAGCCTCAGTTCTGTTTGATGTCACTCTCCACCTAGAATGAAACTGTCATCATCCCGCTGATAATATCCCCTTTATTTGCATTGCCTTGATAAGTTACCCTGAGTATGGAAATGTCTTCACTGGAACTCACTGAGAAAAGACAGAGCACCTTTGACGTCTCCCATTAGACACATGTACGTGCTCTGGAAGGCATTTCACTCAGCCTCATAATGATTATACCAGTGGGATCTGTCCCCTGATAAACATCACTCTTAAACACAAAGACTCACACTGGCCCCCACACAGCTAAAATGAGGCATATGGAAACTGCAAGGTTTAAGTATTTCCTCCACACATTACAAGTTGGACAGTACATTTTGTGGGCCTGTCTGTTTAAAATTTGTGTTAAAGCAAAACACAGACAATGAATGCCTTCAACATCAGTCACCGTTAAAAAAAAAAATCGGAATATTTGAGATGAAGCAGAGAAACACGATGAAAAAGCGTTTTTGGAGAGAGGGATGTGGTGCTATCTGGCTGCCAGCTAAACAGCCAGTGCACGCACAGGCAGGAGTGTTGAGTGAGGCTGTGCACCCATCTCTACGAGGTGAATTGACAAAGTAAAGACATGGCCTTATTCCCTGGACCTGAGTTCATAAAAAATATTTCCCAAGTCGTCAATGCATCAGTCTTTTATTTCTTTGGAGTATTTGCCAGATTATGAGTCAATGAGGTGTTTAAGATTAGTTCCTAATGAGCCGGTCTTTTGTTGCCATCTTAGATATATTCATGTAAAATGGAATACAGACACAATCAGTGCTTACAAACGTAAAAAAAAAAAAAAAAAAAGCATGATTGAGTGTGCATAGTTTTTCCCCACAGGAACGACTTACATGTTGTGCCAGGGTATGAAACGCTGTGGGTCGTCTGGATATTTTCCTATACTCAAAATATAACGCGTGGCTCAGTACTGTGTTGGACACACCCACGTTGAAATTTGGGAAAGTTATTATTCATATTCATATTTTATATGACATTTATACCTTTATATATTATATGCATATAATATAATATCATAATATCAACCGTGTATGTGTGTGTGCACCTGTGCGTGTGGTGTGCGTGGGATCTACCCAACCAGCTGAAAGCAGCATACTAACTGCCAAACCTGTTCCATAATACATACTTTTTTAATTCAGACTCATTGTGTCAAAATATGAATAAGAGCCTGAAAATCCAGCCAGAGTCACATCAATCCATTCTGTGGTCGTGCAGCTCCTGCAGCATATAGAAGTATATGTTCCCCCCCTACTCATCTATGAGGACAAGCTCTCTTTCCTTTATCGGAGTCAGATGATGTGATATTATTTCTCCCTGGAGTGGATTGGCTCAGCAACATGAATATCCATTAGAGCCAGCCTATGGAGATGGATGAGGGGAGAGAGGACGAGGCAAACTGGGTCTGCAATCCTTCACCCTGCCTCCACAACTAACTGCTCTGTCCGCATCCAAAATGATGAGAGCTCATTTTTGGAGGCAGGCCTGTCCTTGTTATTACTAGCCTGGAAATCACCTCCACGTTCTCTCTCTCAGAGCAGGATAGATTAAAATGCCAGGATAACCTCCTTAACATCCATGACAGTTTTAACTGCTGAACTCTGGCGTGCCAGTTCTAAACTGCTTTGAGAAAGCTGCCTTCCACCAAGTGTCATTATCTCTCCGTTATCGGATGGCACTCCTCTCACTGTGTCTGAATAATTCTGTTTGTGCCGGGTTTGGGGAAATGTCAGTGACACTATTGTTTTTACCTTGCCGTTTGATGTAGTTGAGTGAGTCTCCCGAGTGACTTGAGTTCTTAAACTGATGTTGGACGTATACAGCAAGAACTTAAAGTGGAAAGATAGCACTGTCAGGTTCTGTGCCATCCTGAGATATTTGTTCGTTAGCTCTTGCCACTATTGGTATAAAAGTAAATATTTTCCTCTTTGATATTTTGTCTTATTAAGGCATGTTTGAAAGTCAAGTGCTTAAATTGTTTTGACTGAAGTGATCTAAACAGTTTCATTATGATGCTACTAAAAGTCAACAAATAAAATGAGATTAATGCGTCAGTGTTTTGTACAACATCTGTGTCACTGCTTTATTATATTAATGAATATGCATTTTAGAAAATATGTTTTGCATTTTATAAACTGAACCTGAGAGCTCACAATCCTACTCATGAACTCAGCTCATCCATCCAGCACCACTGAAATATGATTATGTTTAACAAACTTTGAACCGTTCTCCCAGCAGTGGGAGAAGTGTAGCCTCTTAAATCTTTACCATCCGTGACCATTACAGACAAGCCTGTGTTATTTATGATGATACAGACCCAATTGGACTCACCCATTTAGACTTACTCAGGCAAAAACAGACGTAAGTTTGAAGCAATATGTTGGCCTCTACTCTGAACGTGTCAGACAGATAGACAAGGACGTGAGTGCTTGCCAAGCCAGCCCAGCCCTCTTGGAATAACATACCGCTGTTGCTTTGGACCTTGGTCTACTTCCCAGTTGCACTGGTCATTCTCAGAAAAGCAGCAGAACATAAATCAGCCCAAATGGATAGGCCATACTGCTAGAATCAGCTCGGAAATTCTGGGATTGCTAATGCAGTGAAACTATTTTTCATTTTCCACCATGATTTGTAGCTGTGGTTCGGGACATCTGAGATGTGGCCTAGTCTCTCCAGTCTTAGTCAGGAGTGTAGCAGGTTTCTACAGCCCTCCTGCTTTCCAAAGGTGGGAGTCCATCATGGTAATTTTGGATGAGGGCTGGCTGCCAGATGGTTTTGGATATTTTTACAGCAAGATGGATATGGGGTCCACCAGTTTTCCTCTGTGTCAGTACCCCTTGAAACAAATTGCTCAGCACGCAGTCGGAGTATGTCTGTGAAGGGGGCTCTCTACCCTTCACTCTGATGAAGAGCTACTAACATGCTGGCAGATGCTAGCCAACTTGTCATCCTAAAGGGGGACAGGATCAGACCACTAAATCCTGATAGCTTTATAATTATTGTATATTACCAGGGATGTTTACAGAGAGATATGAAATGTCTAATATTTTAGATGGCATGATAGGCAAAGTTAACAAAAACAGATACTTGGTTAAACATATTTATCTTGTTGGTTTATGCAAGAACATATATCTTAATCAGTGTGCTTTTAATGAATTGTGTTCAGAGTAGACTGTAATTCTAGGGTAACTGATCTTGCACAGTAATCATTCAAGATGAAAACATGCCTTAATGCTAGTCTGGTTAATGGGTCCAACGCATTAGATTCCAATTCACTTGGTGACCCGTTTATCATGCTAGGTGACAACACATGCTGCATGGCTTCACAACTGTGCTACATCACCAAACCTCTCTGTCAGGCATGATCGTAAGATAGGCGCACATGCCATATAATCACCAACGCCGGCAACCAGGGCTAATTTACACAGCAACATAAACTGGACTCCACTGTGACATATATGCTAGCTTTTCCTGTTGATTATATAGATGATGTACATGAAACGTGTGTGTGTGTTTACACATAAACACTATAATGATCCAAGTCCATCAATATTGTAGAGAACTAGTACCTGTAATGCCTACCTAGCGTAACTGAATGTTGCATCAATCATCAGTCATTACATACCGTAGACTCCCAATGGAGAGCCACATGTGAGACATGCATGTAGTGAAGCTGAAACAATGATGTTATGCCCCTAATTTGTGTATAATGTACCTGTAGCTTTTACATAGCACTGGCTTAATGTGTAATTGTCTCCACGCACTACATGAGATTGATTATATATGCATTCATACATTCATGCATAAGAGTATATCACCACACTGACAGCCAAATCATTAATAACTGAAATAATTTCAG
Organism: Myripristis jacobus; assembly: GCA_900302555.1. Lineage (NCBI taxonomy): Eukaryota > Metazoa > Chordata > Actinopteri > Holocentriformes > Holocentridae > Myripristis > Myripristis jacobus. The sequence goes on from OMLB01019832.1 coordinate 12,079, forward strand.
ATACACTGACGACCGGTTCACTTAGCTTTGCTAAGACCTTAAAGAAGGTTTCCATGTATTATCATATAAATATTATCCATTTTTAAAAATAAAACACCTTTTTTACTGAATAGGTTATTAGCTAAATCTAACACCACAGAACACAATGTGTGGTTAACAGTGATAGTAATACATTGCATCTGGGATTCATCACAAATTTATCAGTGAACTTGTTTTTTGTGGGGATAAAAAAAAAATCCTACACTTTAAGAGATGCACTGGTAAAACTAACAGCCTGACATTACCTCCGGGATTTAAATAAAAAAAAAAAAGAATCAATCTATATTTGGTTTAAACAACCATAATGAGCGTTGCTGGGCAAGGTGCTTTAGGCTCCATGTGTTGGCTTTTCATATCCCTAACATAACCTGAAAAGTTTCTTAGGGTCATGGTTTTTGGTGAGCTTAGTGAGCCTTTCTCAAGTGTATTTGCCAATTAATACTGTATATCAAGCCAGGAGTCAGCTTTTCCAAGGTAGGCATGCACTTGCACTTTATATTTCATATGCTTTATATATGCTTTTATAAAATAAAACATTAGCAAAGTAGTGATGTTCTTTATGCATAAATGCGTGAAGGTAAATGTATTGTGGAAATTCAAGATAGGCATTGGACTGGTTGTCCATAACATTGTAGGTCACGGAGGGTTGTACGCATGCACAGACACACATACACACACACGCACGTCAACACGATCCCTAGATGCTCTCACAGCTATTGTGGTGGAAGGAGCTGAACTCATCTGTCAATTACAGTAAGCTCCATTGGGCCATTGTCTAAACTGTTTTCTCACTCACTGGTGAATCCAGTGATTTATTGTCAACCGCCAAGGCATCAATATACAATCGGGAGACACTAAGCCATGATGTCTGAACACAAACTATTGTCAGAGTATCAGCATAGCTCACATTAAGTGCCATTTTGATTATTCATTGCACCGAGACTGTGTGAAAGGCTTGTTTGGATTTCCTGCTTGTAAAGAGAAGAGAAGACCATCATCCTATACACAGGAATTTCAGGGCTTTGGATCGCAGCTTCTATTTACTGCAGCTTTCCTATCCAACTGAATGAACAGTGTCCAAGCTAAACCGAACATATCAAAGATTTCATGGGTCAGCTTGTCCTGCCCTGCTTTGAAGTAGATTAGGTCAACTGGATGTGAGTGTCATGACTATTTTGTTGAACAGACATGCAGGTTTTATTTCTTTTGAAATATGAAAGGGAGCCACAGTCAGAGGAAGTAGGAGGTCTTTTATGGTTATGGTTTTTACTAGCATCAACATTCCAGCTGTACCAAAATGAAAAGAGCGAGGTCACTGAAATGCTAGGAAGTCCAAAACAACCTTTTAATCTGTCACAATGATTCGCTGATGAAGTCACTTTAAGCAGAAGGAGCAGGTTTCCCTGTCATGGTAATGTAAGCAGACAAGTTATTTCACTGTCATAATTTGATCTGTAAATCGTTTCTGGCATGTTGTGTCACTGAAAGATGATTGGATTGACTGAGTCATTTTGGTCAAATATATGAATTTATCACAGATTGCTGTGATTTAAAAGGCTACTTTTGCCATCCCCCCCCTCAGGACACACAAGCCTTCAAAAACAAACCTTCTGATTGACCTCACAGAGTTGCTAGCCATCTAACCTTATCATATCTGCTCAGGGAGAGGTATTTCTTTGAATTTATGTGATTTTTTTTTATGTTTGAGTGTATGTTTAAGTTTCAGTTTGTGTACTAGTGTAAGTCAAGTATGTGCTTTAAAAATATAAAGACTTCTAATTAAGTTGCTAACAGTAAATATTTCATTAAGAAAAATCGATTGTTGATTTTAGTATAAGGAATAGAGCCTTTCCAGTCTTCAGAGTACTGCATGCCTGGACTGCCTCCTCAGAAAGCTTAAATATGTCTCTCCATTTGACACCATAAGCTAGTGCTAACAGACAACCCTTGGCAGTGCTGGCTAACCATTCCACACCATTTTAAGGCATCTTCTGGGGCTGCAACTCAGAGTTAAAGGTTCAGACAGTCGGGTGGCAGAGAAAGGGAAAAAGGGCATAATATTGTATAAAGCGAATTGAGCGTGTCCACATGTGGGGTTTTTTGTTTGCACACTGTGACCCTCAGATGCAGTGTCTCTAGGCAAGGCTATTGTTTGTTTTATTCCTCTTGATCCATAGTACTTCTGGTTAAAATGGCAAGCTTAGTTGTATATATGCAGTAGTTGTTTTTTTTTTCCCTTTACATCATGCCCTAGCTGTAAATAATGAAAAGGCACGACTTGTTTGGAATGAATTTAGGGTTTTATCAGAGCTCACCCACCATGCAATATGAAGTACTATTGTCCATGTTATTGTTTCCCTCCCTATGTAGCAGGCAGTAGATCCTAATGGCAGAGCAGAGTGGATGATATTAAGATAACCTTGGGAGAGAAGCGATAACACAGCCATGGGCATCTGTCCTTCCTGCCATCACTAACCCACTCTGACATTTTGGCTGAGGAACCACTCGAGCCCCAGCACAACCAGCTGATTTTGTACTGCCCTCCCTGTTTTTTTATACAACACTCGCAGCGAAGCGGTAGTTTTTGTTATTGTCCAGTTGTAGAAATGCTCTCCTCGGACAGGTCGGCTCGTGATATGCTGTTAATCATTCGGCTGTGGCGTCGCAAGCCTGAGAAATACAATGAACAAATCAAGGGTATTAGTGCTGTGATGTGCGGTCGATAATATTTGGCTTCATTAATTCCCATGCCCTGAGATGACATCCAGCCCCTATTAGGTTTGAAATCTCATCCCCATCTCCTCTATACCTCAGCTGTGGCTCAACCAAGCAGCCAAGCAGATAATACGCTCTGAGCTCTGAAACATGTACCATTATAATTAGCTTTGTCAGGTCCTAGCCCCTACAACCCTCATGCAGATAATATGATAATATGTCTTCATAACCGGCTGACCTTACATGCTCAATATTTCTCCCCTTATGAAGATTACATGTCAATAAAGTAATTGAGTCCCGGGGTGTGTGGCAAGTGAAGATTTAGGTTATTGGACTTTTCGGGGCAGTGATGTACGAGCGTTATTATTCTACCTGTCAGGAGATGTGCAGGGGGCTGAGGACAGTCCGAGGGTGTCAAGGGAAAGGAGGAGAGAGAAGAGGGGCAGCATGGAGAGAGGGAGAGAAAGGGACACAGAGATAAGAGAAAAGGGGTGCATGAGAAGGGAGGGCTCAGAAAGAAACGAACAGAGCCAAAGAGAGACACCGACAAGGGAGAGTGAGGGAGACGGAAATGAAGAGAGGAGGAGGGAGGAATGGGGCGAGGAGAGGAGGTGAGATCATTGCTCACGGGGAGGGACAGATCCACAGTTAATCATCCCCTCATCCCTTCATCTCTCTGTCCCCTCCCTCACTCCCTGCATATGAAGGGGGGATATGTCATATTAATTAAGAGAGGTAGAGTTACAGCAGAGCCATCTGTCTGCACTGGCAAAGCAAGGCCAGAGGGGGAGATGAGATGTTCCACACAACACAGCCCTATTATCACCTCTGCTTCACACCTGATTGGCTAGTGTGGTTTTGTCGGCTGAAATTCGAGCAGCACACTACACCCCCTGATTTGGTATGACCATGTGTCCAAGCAGCATGTAAAATCACCTGACATTCCTAATTCATAGTTTTTACCTTTATTTATTTAATTGTTTGTTTATACATTTATATATGCATTGTTGTTTCTGAATCTCTAATAGCCATGGTGTTACATTAGCTACTGCACTGTTTTTTTGTTTGTTTGTTTGTTTTTTTATGAAATACGTTTTTTTTTTTTCAAGTAATTAGCTTTTGTGGAGTTCTTTTTCCCACTTCTTTTTGTCATGCTGAATTTGGTGACAAATTGTGCTAAATGCCATATGTCAAGGTACCATTTTGCCCATCATAATTTGACCGTCAGTGCTGGAGACAGAGGAAATGGGATGTGAAAATGAGAGTGTGGTCAATTGAGGCCCAACAATCAAGGTTACACACATTTTCAACTGAACAAGACAGAGGCAGGGGACACACAAAGACAGAGAGGGAGAGCAATGTTAAAGGATATTTTACCATGTCCTTTTGAATTAGGCCAGGAGATTGATATCTTCCAGTCAGATGAAGCTCTGATGTGAGTGATCCAGCCCCTCCATCATTGTGACATGCGGCTCTTGGCTAACGCTCATCCGTGTTGATGGGCACACCCTACGCCACAAGGGCCCTGGCCAACCTACCCACCTTCCTCTCTCTCCATCTCTCTCAACCTCTCTCTACCATCCCTGTTCTTTTATTTCCACCGCCCTTCTCCCCTGTTTTCTGTCACCATGTCATGTCCAATCACTGTTTGGCTGGCCAGGCACTCAGTCGGGCAGGCAGGGAGCAGGAGCCCCAGGTAGAGAACTGCCTAACAGGCGTCAGGATGGGCACTGAAATGACTCTAATAATGGGGTCCCAGTTTGGCCCAGACAGGCCAGTCAGTTAGCAGGGCCAGGATGTGGAGTAATAAGTGTTTGATGTCTACAGGGGAAGGAAGTGTGAAGGAGTAGAGCTGACGCTGGGCCCCCTTGGTCAGGCAGGTGCAGCCAGCCGGGATCCAAGGGGGACGGCTGTGGAAGTAGACGTCAGATTAGTATTGATATGTGTCATGCTGGAGGATGCCAGGCTGTTTGTTTAAGAGACTGTCTTAGAGTAGCAGCAGTCATGCGGTAATTGATGTCTAGCTGAAAAAGAGGAGTCTTTGGAGGACAAACTGAATTGCCTGACACTGTGTGAAAGGCAAAGGCCTTAAAAAAGCCCTTAATAAAACAACCCACTGACAGATTTATGGTGTTATTATGGAAGAAAGTGCTAAAGAATAAACTTGTACAGGTTACTTACACATGTATATGTACACATTTGTATATATATGGATGTGTATATATCATGGCAGTTTCTCTTGTGTCCAAATTTGCTGGCCATCTTTGATTTGATGAAAATTACGACTGACAGGTAGTGAGGTGCCATTTTGTCCACTGATGCATGAAGTCCATCATTGTCAGCGTGGCTGAGTTTAGTTAACATGGCACTTAGCAACTGACATTGCTTTAGAGCCAACAAAACACTGTCATTGTCATGTCATTTATTTTTTGCAAACCAATTTTCGATGTGTTCCCTGCTGAATGCTCCTAACTATCTCGGCGTGTTCAAATTGTTTCAGTGCCCTCTAAATGTAAACGCTATTTCAACCCCTCGCCCCAACAAATACTCTGAGTTACTCTGATATCAGGAAGAGTAACTTGCCCTGCACCTTTCATTGATATAGTCACCGGTGTCCTTTCTAGTATGCCTATCTGGTAACAAGCGAATTCCCTTTGAGCAGTTTTATGTGGTTGTAATTGACCTGACAATGGGGTTCATTATGCAGTCCCTTTCATGCTGTTTTGCCTGATAATTATTATTTAATGTGTTCGGATGGAGAGCATCATTAATTCATCCCTTCCTCCAATGTCAAAGAGATGAGCAGTGAAGTTATCACTCTCTGGTGATTAATATTATGCTCTTTTGTTATTGAATCCTGTCCCAGTGATTAAACTTTCATTGAGTGACTTGCCGTCCGCTGTTATTAACAGCGCCATTACCAAACGCAGCCAAATCGCTAATTACGCTTAACACTTTTTCTTTCTTTCTTTTTTTTGGTCAGAGGTTTGAACCACTTATCTGTGCTTTTCTTTTAATTAGAAATCCTGGGTACAGTGAAGAACACAATTGATCAGTGTCAGGCCTTGTGGTATGTGAGTGGTGATTTGTGATCCACATGTTGACGGGAAAAATGAGTGCTTATGATTACCAGTGTCATTAGTGGTTTCATGCGCCTTCAAGGATAGACAAACCTTTTCAATAACTCAAGTAGTAAATAACCCACTTGTCATAATTTTGCTGACAGGAGAGTTTTTGGTTTTCTCATATGCAAAGTGTGTGTTGTCAGCCCTGTGGCACTTTGGCTAGATGATAGTGGTTGCCTTGAGAGAGGCGCTCCAAGGGGATTAGGACTTTGTAAACTGGCTGAGTCCCCCGCCTTAAACCACCCTCGTCTTATCTCCAGACACCAGAGCTACTGTAACCAGTGTTCTCTCCTGGCTCTATGTGGAATAAATGTCACTGAAATTAATTTCACCGTTTTTTCATTAGACCCCCACAACGGTAATCTCTTTCTTCAGTCAAAATTTATGTCCCCCAGAATTCAATTTCCTTCTCATCCTCCTAAGTTGGGAGTACAAAGACTGATAGGCATTTATCTGGTTATAACTGTAATTCACCCATCAATGAATAATGCCATCCTCAATTTACAGTGTTTGATTCTAGTCATTTAGTGAGCTGACAGTGACGGATTGTCATTTTCCAAGGATGAACCAAAGCTACTCATGTACTCAAAACATAACCGATACATACGTGCTGCATTGCATGTCTATACAAGATGTATTTAGACGTATATATTACTGCATGTATTTAAAATCTCAGTTTCTAATTCATCTAAAAATATTGACCTCAACCAAAAGGCTCCCCGTGAACGTTAGGTCTCAGTCTCTCAAGCATGTGAAAAGATATGCGTTATTGTTGCCCTATAAGGCGAATCATGTGGCAAAATCAACCTGGTATTGATCAGCTTTAGTTGAGCCATGACCTAGCAACCCTCCCCTGACAGCCTATCAGCCTGGGGCAACAGCAAATCTTTCAGCTCTCCGTCTCCCACACACTGTCTCCTCCTTTTTCATCCTTTTTTGGCCTTCTCCGTGTATTTTTATCTGAGTCATGCACGTAGTTTCCAAGATCCATCCTGTTTTTTCTTTTTTGTCTCAGGCGTGGACTCTTCCACCCAGACAATTTAAAACTCCACACCTGACTATAAAGTCAAACAAACAAACTGCCAGTGACGGCCCGCTGTGAGGCGATGGATACATACATACATCACAATGAATAAAAGCTCAAGAATAGAATGAGAAAATGATGAAAGTGTATATAACGTGGTTGATGTTTGAATGGACTGGCAGGCGCTGACTGACAGACAAGAGCCTCACAACATGGCAGACTGACTGGTGAGACGTGTTAGGAAAGTCTGACATCACAACTTTATCCAGTGTCAACAAAGAAGGCAATGGGTTGAGCACACTATGTCTCTCCAGTTGACAAATAGGCATGCCATTAGGGAGCCTTGTTAAGCCAAGACCATTAACATAATTTATAATCAGTTCAGCAGTGGCTAGATAAAGCTGGATGTTTTTAACAGCGTTCCAGTACAATATAAATTGGCAATGTGTATTTTGGAATTTTTTTATTGTTATTATTATTTTTTAATATGTAATTAAATCTCCTGGTTGTATTACTGGCCTAGGAGCCTTGCAGGACACTCTTGCCTGGTTGTAGTATTTCTTCTATCGCTGGCACTATAATCCCCTCCTTCCATCCCTCCTTCTCCCTGTCTTCTCCCCAGCCTCTGCCTGGGTGAAAAATGGGGCGCATTTCCCTGATAGCCCGTGTGGATGTGGAGAGTATAAATGGCTAATGAATTACAGATGAACATTGACGCAAATTAATCTTCCTGATGTCCCAGGGTTATATGGCAGCCATTTAAAAGTTTAATCAATACGCTGAAGTTGAGAACATGCAGGCGCTGCAGTTGTTTGGCCGCAGTAAACAGCCAGGAGGGGAATGGGGAAGGCCTGAGCCCAGGGCATGCATCATAATGACAGCTATTTATGTTTAATGGACTAAATATTTTTTATTGGTAGAGGACAAATGTCACTTTAACTCTCAAAGTTATACGCAGCACTTTTGTCCGAGGCCCAAGAGAGAGAGACGGGTGACACCTCAGCCGTTAAGATGGTAAACTAATAGACAGGATAGAGAAGGCATAGATTCTGTTTCACCCTGTCATATTAAGTCTCCACTACTTTCAAGAGAAATAGGCATTCATAAAAATGATAATAAGATGGGGCTCATGTTGGTGCCATCTGTACGCTTCACAGACTGACTTTCTCTCTTTTTTTCCTTCCTTACTGTGACTCTCTCTAAGCAACAAAACACACACAAAGCCTGGTTTTGTTCAATATCTGATGTTACTGACATAATCTTGGCTCTGTATTCAGTAACCTTCAAAAGTACTACTAACCTTTCTTTACAGGTGGAACCAGCTGCTCTGCACATATCATATTTATTCCCTGCAGGGAATGACTGCTACGTTTGGCTAACTCTTCTTCTTTGGAAATATTTACCAGGGATTTACCAGAAAAATTGTGCACCTTTCGGGATGCTAACACAAAATCGCATGAGTCACCAATTAGAGACACAGTCCTGGAAACACACAAATATATAGTCATGTGTGAGCGCACACACACAGACATGCTCATACCAAGTGAAACAATTTTTTTTTCCACGACAGTGTGCTTTGTGTGCCAGCCGGCCTTTCTGCAGGCTGAATCGCAGTCCACTGGCTGTTGGTTTATGGGACGCAGGGGGGTCATCTATCTGCAGGCCTCCCTATAGAGAGGAGGTGGTGACTCCATCTCATGACGTTGGGCTGAACTGATAAAAGGACAGTCGGAGATGGATCGTGTCCACAATAATAGCCCAAGCTCACAGCAGCCTACACCCCAAGCCCATAAGTCACTCTCACACCAGCTCTTATGGATGCCTGCCCCCAGCCCCTCTCTCTGA
>OMLB01019839.1:4068-14427 GCA_900302555.1 Myripristis jacobus
ATTTTGAGTTCAAGCAGATTTTAGGCGTAATTATTGAGTCAAAGGACCATATCTGTAATTCTGAATGTTTGGCCCATTTACTACAATTTACCGCCATTTTATATTGCAATGAACCATTTTGCGGATTTTGCGTAAAGCAAACATTTCTACTTGGATTTTCTTCCAGTTGGGGGAACGTTTCACTTCACGTCCTGAAAACACAACAGTGCTGCTGCTTTTAGGAAAACTCATGTGGAGGACTTTATTCGGCTGGGGAAAGTGTGAAGGCTCTGAAAGTTCATGTTCATATCGTAGTGGGATGAATGGAAACCAGCGGCTGGAGGAAAGGGAGGAGAAATGATGTGGCAGCTCTAAAATACGACTACCTTGTCTTGGGAAGAGATTAGCAGAAACATAAAGTGCATACATTTTGTAAATATTGTTGTAAACATGCAGAATCACTGGTGTCATTCTGTAATGTGGCTGTAACAGCTGAGCGCTCTTAGTGTCCCGGGACAGTCTAACATGCTGTTTCAGATGCTTTTGCGACAAGAATAAAATTTTTGAGGAAACACTTGAAAACAGTCAAATTCTGAGATATCGAGTAATCATAGCTAAAATATTTGACTATCAACAGGTAGAGATGGGTATCGAGGAACTTCTGCGTTGGAACGGATTACATATTTGGAACCCTATCCCTAACCCTAACCCGGACATCAGACACATGATCCATCGTGATCATGACGTTCAGTTTTATTCTGGTTTTATTTCAGTTAACTAAAATGTCTTCACACCCAGTTGTAGTTTTTGGTTTAGTTTTAGTTTTACTTAGCTATAATAACCTTGGTTGTGGGGCAGACAGTGGTTACCTTTTCACTTTTGAGCTGCAACTTTTTATTGTTTTCTCACTTTGCCAGTGCATTCAGTATAGCATATGCTAAGATGTCAGCATGCAGCTCATTATCACTCAGTATAGCGGATGCCAAAGCGTACACTCTATGTTGTGAACGTGGAGCACCAGAACCAATCATCTGGTTCTGATGATTTTTGTGTCTGTCTTTACCGTATGGCCAGTGAACCAGTTTTCAGAGACATCCTTTAATTCACGTTGGTAGGCTGATAGGTAAGTGTCAGCAGCAATGACACATGACCAGGAGGGAACTGAACAACCACAGGAGTGTGTGACTGATATTTACATATTCAGGGCTGCAGTGAATTGGATTTAATTAGACTCATGAGACTGTATGTTGTTGCTCCAGCTCTGCAGAACAGGCGTTTCTGTTGATCAGGAGGTTTCAGTCAAAGGCGGCTTGATAGCCGAGATGGACAAGAAGCAAGCCTAAAATCACTGGACGTCTGAGTTCCTTTTCAATCTCCTTTGATCCGACACAAGGAAGCCTTTTCATTCACTGCCACAGTTTCCACCGTCCCCTGTGGCTCGCAGGGTCACACCGAAAGGGGCGAGGTTGTTGTGCAGATGAAACTACCACTGCCTCCCTCCCCACCCCCATTTGTCAGGGTCACCATGCAGAAAGGAGATGTATGAGGGCAAACACACACACACACACACACACACACACACGCACACACACAGCGTCTCTAGTCACTAACTCACATGGGACTCATCTCTACCGAGCCTGTCAAGGACAGATATTTGTCACACACAAGGAGGAGAATAACATTTTTGCTTACTACCAAAGCATAAAGAAAGAAAAATTCAGATGTTTTTTTTTTTTGTTTGTTTTTTTTTGGTCAGGAAAGTACAGATACACGTCTTATTTATTTGATTATTCCAGATTTATTTGGTTTAGAGGTAATTCATTCATAAAAAACTACAGGTAAGAGACTGTGGATAAATAAATAACTCCTCTAACAAGGCTCGTCTGGTAGAGTTGTGAAGTGATCGAGGCTTGTACTTGTTGCACAGTATATTCCTGAGCACCTTTACTTCCTGAGAGAATATTCAGCTCTATTATTTCCAGCACCATAATAGCAAATATATTAAGACACATTTTTCAAGATCATCACATCTAGTTACAGCAGGAAGTCATACATTTGATTTTATTGCCATAGAGAAAGAGAAAGGACAGTTGGTGTGGCCTGCGGTCCCCTCTTGAGCTTCTTGAAGGTATCGGATGTCTCTGCAGTGTGGGGCTCCTCCCCTGCAACAGTCTTTTACTGACACTGAAAATGGAGCCACCCCTACAGTAAATGTAGTTTTAAAGGACCATACCAGTGATTTTGCATCTTTAGTGTAATCTCTACAAAATGTACATGTACTTCTTGTTTCTGCTGATCTTTTTCCAAAGCAAACAGTCATATTTTAGATATCATATTCCCTCCCTTTTATCCAGCCACTGGTTTCCATTTATTCCACCACCATATGAAAATGAACTCTCTGTCCTCCACATTAGCTTTCTTAGTTAGTTCTGATGACTTGAAATTGGATGGAGTGAAACGGCCTCTCCTCTGGAAGCAGTCCCAGGGAAATGTTTGCATTACTGAGCCGATTTTCAGCTCTGTGGTTTAGGAATAATGAAAACTTTATTAGCCACAGAGGCAGAACATTATAGGGTCGATGTTTAAACCAGAAATTAAAAATTTTTTTTGATACATTTGAGTACCTCGAATGATTTGTCAAATGGTTCATTGCAATGTAAAATGTTGGTAAATTGTACTAAAATGGGCCAAACATCCAAAATCATTGGTAGGGTCCTCTAACCTAAATCTAATTCCACAACCCCACAGCACATTGGCTCTGAACAAATACAGTCACAATCAGGAAAAGCATCAATTTTGCAGCAAGTGTCTGTTCGGTTACATACACCCAAGACTCAGCTATCCACTCTGAAGGTAATGGAGCAATCAACGCTCTCTGGGATGCAGCCCTCCTCAAACGCAAACAGGAAGTACATCACCTTCCTTACCTTGGCCAGCTCAGCAATTCTCTCACCGAACTCCTGAGCATCTGCCTCGTAACAGTGGACGGACGCATCCTGAGCGCCACCCGGGACCTTCCAGAAAACCCCGGCGGGTTCAAGCAACTGACGGGTCATCAGGTGGGTCAGGTCGGGCGTCCACAGCTGTGAGGTGGCCGTGACGGTGAGGCGTCCCGTCTGCGCCAGCCGCACTGTCCAGTGTGAGAACTGGAGGGACTGCTGGGAGAAGTCCAACCGGTAGACAGCCTCGTTTGGCCGCAGCAGGCGCTCGCCCTCCTGCCGCCTCTGGCCTCGCTGCTGCAGAGACTGCACCCGCAGGCGCATCACCTCCGTCAGCTGGGGATCCAGGCGAAAGGGCAGTTCCAACTCGGCGTGCATGCTTGGATGTCACACTCCAGGAGCGTCAGGAGGTTGATAGCAATTTCAAGGCTGGATTGGATCAGCAGCTGCGTGGAAACCGGGTGTCTTTGCTTTCACTTTCTCTTTGTCACTCCTCGCTCCTCTCTCTTTGCGGTTTTGTTCCCTCTGGCACAGACAAGTAAGGCACGGCCAGGTGTAGGTTCAGCTTTAACACGATTTCCACCTCCTTTTCCAACTGTATAGCTCATGTGACTGTCTCTCGTGTGTGTGTGTGTGTGTGTGTGTGTGTGTGTAGCATCAATACATCTCAAGAAGTGGGTGGGTCTTGCACAGAGGTGCGGATGAGCAGAGGTGCTAGGCAACCAGATCTAATGACATTTGCAGCTGCAGCGTGGGGATTGCCCTCAGGGGACTGGGCACAGCAATGTTTGCCACATATTTGTTTATCTCAGGTTCTTTGCTTGGCTACAGATCCTTTCCTGTAATGCATTCTGCATGGCTGATAAGTGTCCCTAAATGCAAAAGTGCCAGGGGGATTGCATGAGAGCCGGTGCAAATGTGAAATACGGAGAAGGTGTAGTTAGAGCAAGGGAGTCCTTTTGACGTTGGAGTTGGATTCTTAAGGCCGGTGAGGGGGAGGAGAAGAGGATGAGGGGAATACCTCTTTACTCCTGTTGGTCTGTACTTTAACCCGGTGCAGGTGACGCTGTCAGCAAGGCACCCTCCGCTTGTGTCTCTGATCAGCAGTGAGGTCAGCCAGTACACTCACCTCGCCGAGTTTAGCTATTATAGAGCCTCACCGGGCCCAGGATGAAAGCTAAGATAGATAGACCCCTTGCTTTCTCACGCTCTGTAGTACAAAGTCACAGAGAGTAAGCAAGAGCGGGGTGAGGTGCAGGACAGACGGATTCCCAGAGGATTACAAAATGACTGTGAGGTTTATGTGGTGCAGTGCTTTGTTTTTTTCTGTCCGCTCCTCCTCCTCCTGTTCTTAAAGGAGCTGTTGCTGCTTCACATCGTCGGCCCTCTGGAGAGGCCAAAGTCCCTCCATCAGCAGAACGTCTCCTCCTGCAGAGCCACAGACACGGCAAAAGGCTGTTTAGTCCACACGCTTTGACTCTCCAAGGACGCTCAATACAACACTGATGCCTCTGATTGAAGCTCACCGTCTTAGGGCTTTTCCTGACTCAAAATGAGACAAAGGTTCACTGCTGAGTGGGGGTGTAATCACAGTGACAGACTCTGGTTCCCTGACAGTGACTCTCATGAAACAGTATGGACACATAAGTCATAATAATGTGTAAAACTAAGACCAAGAAAAAAATGGAAAAGAAAAAGTAAAAGTAAAAACTAAGATGACAATAAAAAGATGTAAAATACAAAGAGAGAGAGAGGCATGTCCTTCTTTACATGTTATATAGACTTTCATATAAAAACCCAAATTGTCCAATTACGTATTTACAGTTTGTTCACTTTGCTAGAGAACCGTCTTTCCAAATATTTTTTTTACTTTTTTTTTTTTTTAAATGTGTGACATGTCTCCTGTCAGGCCAGCAGGGAGGGTTAGACTTCTTATCATAGTTGGATATTAGCAGTGGGGTTCTAAAATATCTCATTCTTTGGTTCAGGTAAAATTTATCAAAGATGACACTGGTAGCAGCAATCAGGAAGCTGATCCTCACTCGCTCTGCCAAGATGTGCCAGCACGTCCACTCTGAACGAAATCCCTGTGGATTTTTACCATTCTCAAAAACAAACAAACAAAAAAAAAAAAAACAGTATCAATGAGAAATTACTGTTTTTAAAGTCTGCACTACCCAGTCTGTCTGCAGCTGACCAGTGAGCAGCAAAACTTGGTTAAAGAAATTATGAACTGATGTTGTGTCTTGCTGGTGCTTTAGTGTGAAACTCAGATCACAATATTTGAAATGTGGTCGCACTCAGATTTTCATGCTCCCTTTCTGTTTCATTTGTTTTCACATTTTGAACAGAGACAAAACATTTTCAGACTTTAGCTTTCATCGGTGTCACTACTTAACTAGTGAACAGGAATTCCCACAGGTGTTCCTCATAATGACAGTCACCTGGGATCACCTGTCCCCTCTCCAAAAAATCAGCAGTGGCAGTTGGGCCATACGAAGAATCACTCTGAAAAAAAAACCCATTACATATCAATCACTAGGCTGTACACAACATGTGAAAAAAACACCAGTAAAATAAGTTACTCATATATCAATTTCAGAACTCATCGGCTATCGTCTGACAACACCAATTTTTCAGGTCACCTGGTGTAGCTATGTACATTTTCAGTACTTTATAACAATCTACGAGAATATATATATGAGTAGATACTGAGAATTTTTTTCAGAAAATTTCAGAAAAAATGACTCTCTGGACTCAGGACGTCAGGTAAACACAGTTTGTAAATAAGTTACTGATAATTTAACTTTAAAGGCATGGATGGAAAGAAATGATATGGACTGAAAGCATCACGCATATGTGCAGTGAAAACCTTCCTCAACCCCCATTTAACTCCTTTTTTAAATATTGAGGGAATTATAGACAGTCTTGACCTTTTGAAATAACATTAGTCATGTACATATTTCTCTTCAGTGTTCACAGTGTGTTCTGCACAGTTTGCTTCTCTTTCAGGTTGTGGATAAGCAATATTTGATACGTCATACCATCATGATACCACCATATCAGCATGTTTGGAGGTTGTGAATATGCTTTTCCTTTTTCATGACTTTTGCCTGGAGAATAGAAACCTGAAAGCAAGAAGCAAGAAGACTGCAAAAAAAGAATGGAGCCTGGTTTAAAGGGGTTCCTTCTCCTAGAGCAGGCAACCAGTCAACCAGTTATTCCCTCTTACCCACGTCCTGTTATTGCTGGATTTATGACTTGAAGATCCAAGGTGATAAATGTGTCCCCTAATCCTGAATGCATCAGCAGACATGGGGGAACGCTGTCACAGGCCACTCCGCCTTGGTGTTATTTATGATCTGCAGACTGACGCTGTTTGTCTTTTTCGCCCTCTTGCTCATTCTAACCTCCTCCCAAACTGCCGTCCTCTCCTTCCCCACCCTCCCCTTTCCGTTCTGCAGGTCATTCCTGACTGGAAGGAACAGGAGTGGGACTCAGAGAAGCCCGACTCCTATGCTGGGATCTTCCACTTCCGCTTCTGGCGTTTCGGCGAGTGGGTGGACGTGGTGATCGACGACCGGCTGCCCACAGTGGACAACCAGCTGGTCTACTGCCACTCGGATGACAGCAACGAGTTCTGGAGTGCCCTGGTGGAGAAGGCCTACGCCAAGTTAGTACTGGTGCCAGCAAATAAAGCAGTAAACTCTCAGGTTTCATGATGTTACCCCTCTTTCTCCACAACCAGCTTAAACCATAAGACATCATGCTTATTATGGACATAAATGCTTTTATGCTTTATTCGCATAACAGCGAATCAGACTTGTAGGATATATTACACTTGAATTGAGAAACCACTATATGGTTAAGAAGCCCATCTATCTTTAATGCTGTTTCAGAACCTTTTCCGTCCTGCCAACAATACAAATCTGAAGGACTTCTGACAAAACTTTAGAAAGATCCTAAGTTGTTTGAAATGTTGATCCTACAGTTAAACTCTTTTGGGAATAGATTTTCTGTCCTGTACGTCACCTGTTAGGACATTACAGGCCCTCATAGCCTGCTACAACAAAACCATACAAAGTCGATGTGGGTTCAATATGCCTGTTTATATCAGCAATAAGGTGATAGGTTGCTGACTCAGTCATGATCATACAAAAGTAAAAGCATAAAAATGCACCATAGTCCCAGTTACATTTACAGTGAATGGAAAAAACAGGTATAGTTAATATTTATATATAGCAGTGAAGTGCAAAAGTATCTGATATCATGGCCTTTTTTAGACCAGGTGGTTTTACCATGGGGAGAGAGTATTCTCATGTTTCCTTTTTTTAGTCAGAGGTTGCAAATGTCACCTCCTATACACAGACAACTCACCTTTTCCACTCTTTATACACCTCAGTAAAGAGACACTCTTCCCCACCATAGCAACAAGATCAGTGATCCCCCAGTGGGTACCAGTAACCAGACTCTCCTCTCCCTGCAGGGTTTATGGCTGCTACGAGGCTTTGGATGGGGGTAATACAGCCGATGCACTGGTGGACTTCACCGGCGGCGTTTCAGAGCCTGTGGACTTGCTGGAGGGCCAGATGGCCACAGATGAGGCAGCCCGCAACCAGCTGTTTGAAAGAGTCCTCAAAGTCCACAACCGAGATGGCCTCATCAGCTGCTCCATCAGGGTGAGCTAAGACTTACACAGCAGGCTCAGTTACTGCGCCCTGCCTGGAACATGACTTTTAGGTTTAACAAAATTAAGCAGAGCTCTGTTGTACAATTAAAAACTAATGCTGGTTTTGGAACCCCAAGCGTAGTGGTATGAACCTAACTTAATTCGTAGAGTTCTTGTTCTTGGTGCTCGCTTACCAAATAAAAAAGAACAAGCGATCAAGAAGGAGTATATGCGAATCTCATGATGAGTTTCAACAAGCACTGCATCCCTTTTTCAAACCCTGCAGCACACCAAGACAGAAACTGGTGCACCCAAACACAAGAAGAGCAATCTAGTGTATGCAGTGCAATGCAGTGAGGAATGTACAGACCTAAATATTGGTGACCGACTCCTCAGGTCAAGCCTCGGCAGTTTACCTGAACCTGAGGGATACGGGACACTCCTTTGAGGACCTCAACATTCATATCTTGGATAGAAAGGACAGATGGTTTGAAAGAGGTGTGAGGGAAGTGATCTATGTGAAGAGAGAGACACTATCTCTCAACAGAGGAGGAGGTCTTAGACACCATCTGTCTCCAGCCTGCAACGCTGTCCTGTCGTCCCTTCCCAGAAAATGTAACCATTCCCTCTTGGCCTCTTGTGACCCAAAGAGTCGTTGTTCACTCCTGGAGTCAGGTGACTTCAGCGATACTAAGGACGGTCGTCACAACAGGGAGGAGCACTAACGAGCCAGTGGTTTCAATAACAGTCCCACTAAGGTTGAATACCCGGGACTCCCCACCAGTCTGCCAGAGCTGAAGAAGCTTCTTGGATGAGAAGTGATGTCTTCCAAGAATCTACAAACAAATCCAGCTGCCCTTGACTCAGCTCTCCGTGGATAACCATGACCTAATGAACATTTTAGACCAGGGGTTTCAAACTGGTGCCATGGAGGGCCGAGAGGCTGCAGGTTTTAATTCCAAACCAAAACTCCACCAGGTGATTTCACTGATTACCTCACCTTCAAGCAGAGAGGAGGAACCAATCAGTGAAATCACCTGGTGGACTTTTTGGCGATCCCATCTCATGAACGACTTGAGGGAATTTCTTCAAATTTGGCACGAACGTCCATTTGGACTCAAGGATGAACTGATTAGATTTTGGTAGTTAAAGGTCACTTCCATCCCATTTTGAAGAACATGATATCTCAGGAACACCTTGAAGGAATTTCTTCAAATTTGGCAAAAAATTGGCCGTGGATTTGCGGATCTGTTTGCATCAAGAGAAAACAGTGTGTCTGCTGGAAGAATTTTTTTTTTTGAAAGTATCGGAAAAGAGATTTTTTTTAGCATCCAGCCAGTATCCAGAACTCAGTAACAATTATTTATTTATTGGTACCATGTTTTTGTACTCTTGTATTATGTAGGTATTTCATGTTTTTTTATGTCTTGCAATATTATATGTTTATTGTACTGTTTGATGTGTGCGGCTGCAGCATGGGCGATGGGGCCCAGAACAAATTTCTCACTCTGTGAGACAATAAAGGTAATCTTGAATCTTGAATCTTGAATAGCACCACCACTGTCCTTAAGACTGGTGGGAAGTGAAATAATCTAAAAATTTTCAGAAGGGGTGAACTATCCCTTTAAGAACCACCAATCCAAGAGTATGCAAGGAGTGTAGGTTATTGCACTGGCTAAAGCCTTAAAGTAAAATGAACTAATTTGAATGTTATTCTGGCATGTCTGCCTGTGCTCCCCCATTGGGAATATCTGTTACAGCTGTTGGTCTGGGAACACACTGTTACCACCGTTTTTTAACAAATTACTTTTGACTGAGAGGACTGAATGTGTGCTGCGTTTTGTTTCAGAATGAGATATCCAACCATTCGGAAAAAAAGAACACCTTGTACAAAATGACACATAACAACAGAACAACATTAAAACAAGCCAAGTTTGGATAATAAGCCAATGAGATGTCTGGGTAACAATATGACACTGCAGTATGCAGACTGGTACACTCCCCAGATGGGAATTTTATGCCCTGCAAATGAACTCCCCTCTAAGCTTTAATCTATAATCCTAGATATGGAAACAAGGACTAAGACTAGTGCTTTACTTTAAGTCTGGCTAATAACACACCAATAGGTCCGAATGCACCTTTCATTACAGCTGCAGAGCTCATTCACAAATAACGAGTCACTCTATTTGTCATCCTTTTTGTGGGGAAGAAAATGCATCATCGCAGTAACACACTTGCTGACTGATTCAAAGCAAGAACAGACGGGACGTCTGTCTGTCTATCTGTGTGTCATGTTAATCAGGCTCTTAGCTGTAGCCTGGAGAATGCTTTTTGAAAGGTGTCACATGGAGGCAAAGTGCACTGAACACACAATTATTGGATCAAAGAACCAATTTTCTGATGACACGGCCTGATGACTCTCTTTTTTCTATTACTATCCAATGGTTTTGAGTCACAAGTGGTTCGTCAGAAGTATTTCAACGTGTCAACAACCACGAACAACTGGATTTTCCCTGTTTGGCGGGCAGAGCTGTCAGGGCCAGCAGACAGATCAGCCATATTGCCTAGGGCCCCTGCATCCTATCTTTTTTATTTTATTTTATTTTATTTTTTAAGAAAAACTACTAGAAATCTATATATATAATAATTATTATTAAATATATTTATATAATATATAATATATAAATATATATGTCACAGTGACTCTGGAGTTGACCAAAGATTCTTTACAAATTACAAAAAAAAATCAAAACTAGTAAAAAACCCATACAC
>OMLB01019839.1:14478-28661 GCA_900302555.1 Myripristis jacobus
TAATAACAAATACATAAATAGATAAATAAATAAATAAATAAATAAATAAATAACAAGAAAATCACTAAAAAAAATTCCCCCAAAAATTGAAAAATAAAAAAATTAGCAAACCTCTCAGATTGGTCCTGTTTTGGACCCTTATTGATCTGTTCGCGCTAAAACACAAGGGGGCCCAAATTATTTTTTGCCGTGGTCCCCCAAATGTCTAGGAGCGGCACTGTTCCCAGGCAACTACCAATTTTTTTTTTTTCTTTAAATCTCCCAGGCGACCACAGTGGAGGACATGGAGGCGCGGCTGGACTGCGGCTTGGTGAAAGGCCACGCCTACGCCGTGACGGATGTACGGAAAGTGCGGCTGGGTCACGGGCTGCTGGCCTTCTTCAAATCAGAGAAGCTGCACATGATCCGCATGAGGAACCCCTGGGGGGAGAAGGAGTGGAGCGGCCCGTGGAGTGACAGGTAAACACACTCCTGCCACCTGCAGGCACAAACCACTCACTGCAGCTCCTGTAATCTGAACCAGGAGGAAAAGAGAATAATACAGAATGTCAGGTCTCAAGGAGGCTAATGGATCCTTCTCCATCTTCATCCATCTGTGCCACTAATACAGAACAAAGAGTGTTTCTAGAGAGAGGGTAAAACTCAACAAGGCGCTGTTGAACATGTCACCTTGTTTTGCCTCTCATAGATCAATCAGCATAATTACTTCCACCAGTGGAGTCGGACGGGGGTTACGTTTTCGTCTCATTCCTTCTGTTTGTCTGTTTGTTTGTCAGCAGAACATCTCAAAAAGTTATGAGTGGATTTGCACAAAAATTTCTGCAAAGATTAGTCGTGGGTTGGCCATGGGGCAAGAAAGAGCTCATTGCGCCGATTGGCCAAAAGGGGGCGTGGTCTGTCACAACAAAGTACAACAAAACTTGATCATGGGACAAGAATGAGCTGATTGAACTTTCATGCTGATCGGCAAAAACGGAGTTTGGTGGTGGGTGTGGCAGTGTTGATGAAAAATGAGCAAACAGGTGAACAAGCGAACGCATGAATGAGCAGACAGCAGTCCATAGTCCCCACCACACAGACACCACAGCCATGCAATGGGAAACAGCCCGTGGAAGATGAAAATGGAGATGCGATTAGGGTGTTGTTTGTCTGCAGAGAGCCATAATCCCCCGTACACTCCCACGGCATCCAAACAGGTTGCCTTTGCCACAGTGAGCAGTGATTTGTGCACGTGGTCATTTAATCAGGTGCACAGATCTCTCTTTTCTCCACAGTTTCTCGTTCCACTACAGCCCAACCAGCCCATAGTACAGAATCAGGATCAGAATCAGAAATACATTATTGATCCCTGAAGGGAAATTGAGTCGTGTCTCCTTTACCCCGTCTATTCCTGCTCTGCTGCACCCCGCAGATGAAGAGATGAAGCTGAATTCAGCAAGAGAAAGTCGTTCCCTCTCTCTGTCTGTGTATTTAAACTGGTAGTTATCAGGCTCAGTGAAACACAGGCTAGATCATAATGGAGACTGAATTATTGATGCAATCGAAAGAAGGAGAGAGATGTTATTAAACAGGAGCTCTCTCGACCTCTCTCTCTCAATCATTCACTCACTCTTACTGAATTATTTATTTACGGTTTGATAAAAACTGTTACTTGACATGGATTCTGACAGACTGGCGAGATGTGCAGTTGGCGAGTGAATCACAAACAGAGCTGTAAACACACAGGTAATGTGTCCAGGAAACGCCTGTGCTTCCCTTGAGCAGTTAATACAGACTGAACCTGGATGTTCAAGTGTGATTCACAGTGAGAAACACTCGCCGAGAGTCGACTAACACGTTCACACAGTAAGGCACATTACTCCAAACCCAAGTATAGAACGCTGGGCTTTCTCTTTTCCTCTGTCAAATAATATGACATTTGAAGAATTCCTTTCACCAGCCTGACAAGATGATTCCTGACATGAAAGTAAAGATCACTCTTTGGTGTTACAAGCTACATGCTGTGCGGCTTCTTAATGAATCCCTTCGCTGACTTTCTGTGTGTGTGCTTATACGGCAGTTCGGAGGAGTGGAACAAGGTGAGCAAGAGTGAGAGAGAAAAGCTGGGTGTCACCGTGCAGGACGACGGCGAGTTCTGGTGAGTTCAGATCACCTCAATCAAGGTCAGACCCGTACACTGAGCTAGTGTTGCCATGGTGCATGTATTGTTTCATTAATTCATATTATACTGGTTGTATATGGGACGCCCACAAAACTGAACTTTGGTAGCATGTGGGGTTGTATAGCTCCCTGGGTGTGATATGAATCCACATGGTGTTGAAATATCCTCATTAGCTGCTCCATGTTCCCCTGGGCTGCTAATCCACAATACTGTATTTTTATCCCTCCATTAACCTCCATAGCATGGCAAAACAGCTTCCAAAATAGTCTGTAAATGAACACGAACAAAGAACTTTATATGAATAGAAAAAAATAACAAATCCTGGTACCCATTTTTTGTGTAGTTACAGTTATTTGTATAAGTACTATGAGGGTGCTTCTCTCTGGTGCAACGTTACTGTGCTGAAATGTCCTGCCGATGCGACCTGCTGCATCGACTTTCCAGTTCAAACAGGAAAATAACAAGAGAGGAGCTGTTTAATTCACTCAAAAACTGAGTGGAAAGCAGGGGCCTGTACATCACCGTGTCAGTCTGTCAGCAGCCATATCTCCAAATCTGTTTGGTGGTTTGCCATGAATATTGGTGACAACGTTCATATTGGCCAGAGGATGAAATCCGGCGGTTTTGGTGACCCCATGGCTTTCTGTCCAGTGCCATCAGCAGGTGAATTATACAGCAGTTAGTTCCATTGCCACTATGTGACTGTACAAGAGACATTCTGTGAGTGCTGATGTATGGTGATTTACTATTATGTTATCACTCTGCTTTACTAGTGCTCATTAATAACTGGCACAAAAATTTCTAAAACACATTTCTAAAAATAAGTAAAATCGTGAATGGTGGTCAGAAGACGACATGTGGGAGGACATAAGTGTGGAAACCAGAGTCCCCTCTCTTCATTTTTTGCCCCAACTGTCGACTGGCAGCGCTGTGTCCTGTGGTTTTGGTTTTGGTTATGGCCGTGGTTAAGATGAGAGTCAGGAAGCGTTGTTTTATGGCAGTGTTTGGGGCAAGAAAGCACCATGAGTGGATATTACCGTGGAGTCCTCCATGCAAACCAGCTTGAGCTTGGAGAACTGTTTTAAGTCCATTGCAGTTGCTTGATTTCTGATGGAACTATTTGTGTTGGCGGACCCGAAAAATGACTTAATAAATAAATCATAATCTGTTGTTTTATTCCGTTATTTGATAAATGATATTGTTTGCAGAATTGAGGTTGTGCTGTTATAGTGAATATCAGTACGGCTGTGATTATCGTCGATCGAATCACGGCTGTGCTGATATACAATATAACAGCACAACCTTCTTTTTGTAATGTAAAACTATTAGCAGTGCAGGAGAACATGGAGCGGCTAATGATTGGACTAACAATGTGGACTCCCAGGACACCCAGGTAACTATACAACCCAACAAGGTTCAATGCTGCTTCAATTCTGATGTGATTCTTTTTATCTGATTCCAGGTAAGCATGCGTCAGTATGGTGTTGTTGTCATCATCATCGCTGTTGGTGTCATTATTATTTGTGCCGGTGTCCCATGGTCTAAATGCTGTTGAAATGTCTTTAATTCTAGGGAAAACACTAAATACTTAAAATTTCTTAAATTTAATGATATCAGCAGCATCAACCCAAAAATATTAATACTGATTATAACGGTCCAAGCCTAATCTCATTCCTTGTCTTTGCTGAAAATCCCAGTTCCCCGTTAACATATAACCCTTCCCTCTGTTCCTTATCTCATTTCCTCTATTCTTTCCCTCATTTGCACTGCACTGTTTACCTATTCAAGGTCTTACTTCCGAGCTTTCCCCTCCAGTCAGTGTCCACTCTCTCCAGTATCTTCTCTCCTGTCCTTCTCCTGACCTCCTGTAGGATGACATTCGATGACTTCTGCCAGTACTTCACTGACCTGATCCTGTGTCGTCTCATCAACACCTCCTACCTGAGCATCCATAAGACCTGGGAGGAGGAGGTGATGAGGGGCTCTTGGGTCCACCGTCAGGACCCCCTGCGTAACCGATCCGGAGGTTGCATCAATCACAAGGCCACTTTCCTGCAGAACCCACAGGTTAGTCTGCATGTGTGCGTTTGCATGTGAGGAAGAGCTACACTGTAAAAACTGAAACTGAACAGATATCCAAAAGGGCACTGAAGGAACTTAAAAATATATTTGAAGTGCTTCAGAATCCTTTACCTGTGATGAGGGCACTCAAATATCCAGCTGGGTAGTTGAGGGCACTCAGAGAACTTACATCGGAGGTGCTTCAAGAAACCTTTCGTCTTTGCTGGAAGAACCTTGACAACCTTGACAGGAACCTCTGAATACCTCAGTTTGTTTCAGAAAGTGCTTTGCTTCGGCTCACAGCTTCCCACTGTGTCCTACTTGGCACCTGGAGCTTTCTAGGGTTGCTTAAGCATCCCTTTTAGTCAACACGGCTCATGGAAGAATCGAGATTTCTGTGACCGGTGCCCATAACTGTGATCAATGTGGAATGGGATTTCATGTCCTCCTCTCTCTCCCCAGTATGTGTTTGATGTGAAGAAGGTAGAGGATGAGGTGCTCATCTGCCTCCAGCAGAAAGAGAAGAGAGCCACGCCCAAAGAAGGCAAAGGGGAAAACCTGGCCATCGGCTTCGACATTCACCGGGTACAGACACATACCCAAACACACCTTGTCACCCATGAATGTTTTTCACCATTTCCACAATGAGACGCTGTTTCTGCTATAATGTCGCCTCACCTTGCAGGTAGAGCTCAACCGGAAGTACCGTATGCACTCAGCCCAGCAAAAAGTGGCAGGCTCCATCTATATCAACTCACGCTGCGTCTTCCTCAGGAAGGAGCTGAAAGAGGGCCGTTACGTCATTATTCCCACAACCTTTGACCCCGGGCAGCAGGGCGACTTCTTGCTCCGCGTCTTCACCGATGTGCCTTCAGACTGCAAGTAAAGCCAGCGGGTCATGTGAATGCTAAGCCATGGCAGAGCAGATCCAAGACATGACATAAATTGGGATAGTAGTGTTATCGGGGGTGTAAAACTGAGTTGTGTCCCCTCTGATGAGATCTGGAACTTGGGGGGTTGGGGAGATAATGCAATGCTCTCTTTCCATTCATTTGTCCATCTGTCAATATCTCAACGCTGAGGCTATGTTCAGACAACAGGCAAAAAAAAAGAAAAAAAAGAAGCAGTTCTTCCCTCATGGCTTTTTTCCTTTATTTGAGCTACTAAACTAAACCTATAACACAAAGTTTGATAAACCAAACATCTTATCTTTCATTAAAACGTTTCATCTTGTCATCACTGGGTGTAGAAATTATGATGAAACTGAGAATCTGAAGTTCTTTGCACGCTCAGAGAGGCCTAGCGGCTGATTTTTCCTAAGTCAGACAAGCGGGTTTTCATGCGGATTGAAAAGTTACCGTCAATCAAGAGTGCAAGTGGGCCAATCAGAACACAACTTCATTTTTTACTCCTCCCACCCCAATTTGATTTGGGTCTGTAACTGCACCCACGTTCTTAGCAGTAGTAAAAGTTCAGTTCCAGTAAACGACATTTTCACTGCGGCTGGCTGGACTGACGAGCCAACAGTAACTTTACTCTTGGGGAACAAAAGCCCTACCCCGCCCTGCTGGAATGTATCACTGTGGAAAAAGCAGCCTTTAAAACTGAATTTAATCAAAGTTAGTGACTTTTAGGAACTCTCAAATCTTGGTAGCCGATGAAGATAGTACTCAAGAATACTACCGAGTAAGAAAAGCCACATTTTTAACTGGGTTTACCGTTCCTTAAAGAGCAGTTAAGGTATTTTGGACCATGGAGTGATCTCATCGTGTCCTCCTTAGTTTAGTTTGGTTGGGCCTACACAGTAGTCGCACCTGGGTGCTGGCCTAACCGACTGCATCTTAGTTGAGATGGTGGTTTCCCAGAAGCAACAAAACAGTGGAATGCTATCCCTACAAATACTAGAGAGTGCATTAGTTTAAAATGGTTAAAATGGTCAAAAGACAGTCATGTTGTCAATACGGTCTGACAATGCTTCTCTGAATCAATATGCGCTGCTCTGTCCAGTGTATCAGTGTCATGTGGAATTGTCATTTTTATAGTGTTAAATCTGCATCGTATACACATCCAGGAACAGCAGATGGGAATTAGCATTGTGCTATATCTGGTGCAATAAATTTATTTTACACTGCCCCTGTTTTAAATGCACTAATAAATGAAGTGAAAAAAAAAAAAAAAACAAGGGAAAAGGGCATTTTCAGTGATTCCACACAACTATGTGAAGCACTGTGCATTAGTTTGGTTGGATCACAGCCAACACCACTGCTGCCGGCGCTATAAGCTAGTTTGGAGATCACACAACTCAGAAATGTGTGTCAGCCAGCACATTTTAAACACATTGCAAAAGTAAATAGGGAGTGAGCAGTATCTGAAGTCCACCATGTAAAAAAAAAAGATTGTGAAAGTTGTGCGACATTTGTTTTTCCCTGCTTATGAGACTGTTTGATCTCCATAATGTACTCCAAGAAGATTAAAAGTGCTTTACATTTGGTGCAAAAGCCATGTAATCAGAAATAAAGAGCCTAAAGATTAAAAATAAAATAGCATAAGAGAATACATAAAGTGCAGTGGGGAACATGCTTTTTTTTTTTTTTTTTACCTGGATTTAAACATAGTCTGAGTTGCATTAAGTCTCAGCATCTCGTCCCACTTCTTCTCCACATTTGTTTTTCCCCCCTAATGCATTATGGTCATTGGTAAATTAGTGAATTGTCCCCAACAATGGCTGCAGTTTGGCCAGTGGAGCCCAGTGGAGAACAGGGCATCATAACATTGTTTTCACTCATAACTTGCAGTTCTCATAGAAAGGTCTGGTCTTGTTTGTTGAGTGTTAGTACACTGAATGTTCAAAATACCTCCCTGATATCTGAATCTACACCTCATACATAACCGTCCCTCTGTAACCAATTCATAGCTCCTATGGACGTAATCAGGGAAATCAATAAGGGATAATGACTTTACCTCAGTTCACCTCATCAATCTACTGCATGAAAAATCCATAATGTTTTGTACTTTTAATGTAATAATAATTTGGTTCTAGTCTGCAGTATTTAAGAAACAGTGGCCAAGAATACTAATGAGGGATAGATGTCTATGAGAATGGGTGTGTGATGTGTTTTGTCATGTGAGCACCTGCTTGGTTTGGGTTCAGCAAAGCTCCCTAACGTCTGTGTCCTCCTCCCGTCTCTGTCCAGAGAGCTGACTCTGGACGAGCCTCCCCAGACATGCTGGACGGGGATGTGTGGCTACCCTCAGCTGGTCACTCAGGTCCACGTACTGAACGCTGAGGGACTGCAGGGACAGGACTCCAATGGAGGTAGGACCACTCGGCGTAGCAGACAGATGGACGAAGCGTTGAAAAGAGTGGAGAAGATGTCAGGGATGTGTCTTGGATTGAATCTGACTCTGCATGCAGGTGTGCACTGTATTCGTAGAGCTGTTACTGATACAGTATTAATGTTGGGTGCTGATACTTACATAATTCACTCAATGCATATCAGACTGACATTACTGATCCACATACCGATCCGGATTCCATAGGCTGTGTTTTTATGTATTCAATCTCAAACCCATAGCCAAAATGTTGTCGCATGTAATTTGGATTTTCATAGTTCTGCATAGATATCCAGTAGTCAAATATTTTTGTCTCCCATAACTCTATGAGGTAGATGTACAGGTGGAGCTTGAGTTGGACTATTAGTCTGCAGCTGATTGAGCTTGTAAAGGGCTTTTCATACAGGTGACGGGCTGCCATCAAATGATGAAACTCAGATCTGGAAGCCAGCGCAGGATGTACCCCTGTTCTCCTGGCGCTCCTGCTTCCATAACAAAACTAAACTGGTGTTGGTTTGCAACAGATTACAGACCTGTTTTAGAGCACATGCTGTTTGTGATGCTTTTCTGCTCAAGTGTTGTGGTTACAACGTGCAGACCCACAGTTCAGCCTGATGCAATTTATCCCTTCATGTGGGAAGTGGTCAGTACAGAAGAGCAGCCAAGAGGTGCTGTGTGATTTACTACGGCCTCATGTAAACCTTACACACAACACCAACAGCAACAAGAACAATAATGCTAATAATTATAATAATAACTCAAGTAATAATAATATCCAAGACAAAAGAGGTGCATCTCCAGTATCGAGCTGTCAGCAGTCATGTTCCTGTGTCGTGAAGCTCTGTGAGCCGCCCACCGAGCCTCACTGCCTCAGTCCCAACAGGAGGAGGCACCAGACCCAAGCAGGAGGTACTACAGCACCACCTGGTGAAAGTAAACAACCTGCTGACCTCCAGTCTGAAGTTTACTCCCTCCCTCCAGTCTCTAACGCTCTGTCCATAACCCACCAGAGCCCTTACTGCTCGCCCACCTGGAGTCTGTAGATTCTTAGTAGACTGTCAAGTGTCAAGTGCAATGCAGGTGGAGAATTTCATCACAAAATATGATTTCCACCAAGTTGCACATGATGGATAGCATGAGATTATAAAAACTTCTGACTCAGACACTTTTTTTCCTGTGTTGACAAAATTATTAACGCATTTGCAAACTGGATCCTTTGCATTTTAGAGACGTTAAAGGATAAACAACAGGTGATTTTTTTTTTAACACAGCATCCTGTTTTGGAAATGAGCTCCTCACCCAGTCTGTCTGTGTGACGTGATAATGAAAAAGTATATCAATTATCAGTGTAATGTGGTGATCTAAAGCCTCTTTCCTGCAGCCTCAGATCCATATGTGATCATCACCTGTGAAGGAGAGAGGGTGCGTTCACCGGTTCACAAGGACACGCGGTGCCCAAACTTTGACATCAAGGGCGTTTTCTACCGTAAGAAACCCAAGGACGGGATCCATGTAGAGGTGAGCTGTCGCTTTCTAACACCACAACCTAAAACACCGTGGAAGAAAATGCTAATACTTACTAATGCTAACACTACAGCTATTACAAAGTGAACCAAACCAAAGAACCAAAGAAATTACAAATATAATTGAGTCTCTGTCCAGCACCACACGTTTTTTAATGTATTTCTCTATTACTCTGCATTGTCCCAGTGAGCGTCTTTACTCACTTTACCTTTACTGGTCACCTGTTAGGACAGCAGCTTTCATTTTCATGGATCACAACAAAAGATGGCACTGTAACTGTCCACACTGGCAGAGACAACACACACCCAAAAACACACAAATTAAGCACAAATTTCCCGCAGGAAATTCCTTTGGACGATACTACCCGGCTCAAATGAAAAGATACAGCATCTGACTATACTGATTTAGTGCACGACCATCATGTGTATGGACTGAAAATATTAAAGGAATAATTCACTCAATATGCATAATTTTTGTATCAAGTACTCACCATGTGCTGCCCTCACTCTCCCATGCTGAAAGTTTTACTCGCCAGCCTTCGTGGCAAACTCAAAACGCTAGCCATCTGTAATCTAATGGGAAAAAAATTGTTTCCATAATTTTAACATTTTTAGAAAAAGTCCCTGGTATCGAGTTGTTTACTCAGTATTTCCCAAACATACACATTTTCACTTGAATCTTACCGCAAAGACCACTTCAGCAAAATCCTCGCATGCAAAGTCATGAAGCGTGCGTCTGCACTAGCGCATGCATTTGACTGGAGGAGCAGCTTCAACGATTATGCATTATGGATGAAATATTCCTTTCAATGCCCACATTCTGAAATGGACTGATTTGCTCTGAGCATTGTGGCTGAGTGCATGACACGCTTCTCACATGAACTTTATTATGACATTATTAATCAAACTTTGAATAAACAGCATCTCCCACATGGGTCCACTTCTTTGTCCTCATGACGGACTCCTTTCCTAAACAAAAGTCTATTTGAACATAATTTTACATTCTGGCGTGATGTTTTAATGGTTTCAACTAAAGATGTAGTCGAGAGCACCTAAACTGGAGAGGTGCTGGTTACAGAATAGACATGAGAAGGGGAGAGAGAAGCCAATCACTGATAACTTTTGATGATATTTATTCTTTTAAAGAATGTTTCGCCACACACTGCCTTGTATTTACAGTTATGAGTGTACGGCTTCCCTCTCCTCCTCTTCAACTAATAATATAACACATCTTCCAGGTAAACCGCAATAAAAATGAATGTTGTGACAAATATTTCTCGCATAACTTTTTGTGATAGCACGGTCTTTTTTGTTGTGGTAGCTATTTATTACCTGCTGGACTATCTGCCCATCTACTTTTCTAATAAGTTAAATCAGTGCTACAAATGCCACCAATGGAGGTCAAAATAAAAGAACACATCAACAAGCTTTGTAGGCTGCTGTCTGTCTGCCAGTGTCCTTACAGGCCAGTCTGTGCTAATGAACCTCAGGCTGTATGAATTATTTGGTGCCACAAGGTGACCATAAGATTACAGCATTGCTTGTTGGAACCACTGTGACAGAACCAGCAATGACAGCACACCAACTATTTAGCTTTCATAGGGCAAGGTTGCTTTATATTACTGTAAGTTAACACGAGCTGTCCCTGCCAGCATCATTTCAACAACAGCAGCAACAACAACAACAACAAAGGGCTAACTGATGCCAGGTTGAGACAGCTATGTGTGGTTTTGCTTCTAAGTTGGCCACATATATCAGAATCACTTGATTTCATTGTATTAGCAAATGTGTTAACACAGATTAACACCTATAAGGTGAGCCGGCCAGGTGCTACTTTTAGCTTTTTGAGCTGGGCTGCTAATTTTTGGCAAGCAAACAAGACAACAACTCGTCTTGCTGGGCCTGATAATACAGCTGAACTCAGAACTCAGAAGACATTTTATTGATGAGCAAACCGGTATAGCTAAGGACCCGAAATATAAACTCATGACAGAAATGATAACTGAGGTAACGGCTTTCATTGAGTCCCCCTGCTGGTCGTTAGAAAGAATGCAAGTTTATGGCACCTAGGCATTGGCCTTATATTTCAGCCCCAGATGTTAGACCCCGACATCCAAGACTATTGACCGATTCGGGCCAGATATCAGGTTGATTTTCACCTCACTAGCTTTGGCTCTCGCTTTTCGCTTCCTCACACACTGCCTCATGCCACAAACAAGTAGCTAATCAAAATATGAAGGGAAAGTCATCTTTTTGACATATTCTTAAAGTTACAACACCAACCAATGAGCCAGCGGGACTTGTAGAGTTGCAATGCCAACAAAAAAAGGCAAGATCTTCTGATTTACAGTGACATTTTGATCATGGATGCCAAAGGACCAGCAGCACTAAACCCAACTCTGAACCAGTACCATCTATGATGGAATCACAAATCCCAGCTAAATGTTTGGATTTTTGCTTTATGGACATTCCGCCATCTGAAACAATACCTGGTAAAGGTTTCATTCACTTAGCACAGGAGCTAATAAATGTAGGGACATCCCGTATCCATCTACACTTCCAGCTGTACTGCCTGAAAAAAACCTGAGGTAGAAAACAACTGTTAAATGGGGGAAACCAGATACAGCACAGTATTCCTCGCCCAGGAGTCAGTGACACTGTATGCTGAAATACAGGAGACACTCTCATAGGTAGAAAGGACAGATAAATGATGTGTCCTCAGATGTGTCGGCATTACTTGTGCAATTTCTGCGCCTATTCTGCGACAGATACCGAGCTGGAAAGCGTTCCGCACCTAACACTGAACCTCGTCATGTCAGAGGCTGAAGTGCCAAGCAATTTTCTGTCAAAGACAACTTGAGCTGGATACTTCAGAAAGTCCTGATGCAGCCATTTCACAAACTGGCCAGACTGTTATGGATGAAGTTCAGTCAATTGAGGATGTTTCCTGTGTCTGAGAGAGAGGAAATCCAGTGAGAGGCGAGACGCCAGTTAATCTGCTTAAGAGGGAAGACAAGGTGATCCATCAGGTGAGCATGATACCAACTCCAGCAGCCAAGAAGAGAGCTCTGTTTGAGAGTTTGAGGAAGAGTGGGAAATATTACCCCACAGCTGGGGGAAACCAATGAAGCTCCAGTAGACCTACACCTCAGTCCCTGCATGGAGGAGATGGAAGAGACATGCTGCACTGGTGAAAGCAACACGAGGGCTTTCTGCTGTGTCTGACTCGAGTAACACGCTCAGTGCCAGATATATCTGCACAGAGTCGTAGCAGCAAGCATGCATTTAGCTCAGCTGGAAGAATGGTAGGAGAGAGGAAGACTGGGCTGAAACCTTCATCTGTGGATGCTGTAGTTTTCCTCCATGATGCTCTGGCTTAATGGACTAAGACTGTTTACGAGAGGCTCTACAGCAGGCGAACTGGGATCTATTTTTTAGTTGGGATGGGACTAGTTTTTTCCTTGATGCACTGAAGCCGTTCTTTTTCTCCAAGCATCCCTGGACCTCATGGACTAAGGTTATTTGTTCTTGGAATATTCTTGAGAAAATGAACTTTAGCCCTGTTCTTTGGCGAAGCTTTTGATTCTTGATTCATGTTCATCCTTGCAGATAGCTATGGTAAGATTAGCGTTGATCTGAGTTTCAAACACGATCAAACACATTAGGTTTATAAAAATAAAAAAAAAACTATAACACACCTAATTAAAACAAAAGTGCTGTGTTAATTTTTCAACACAGTTTTAGTATAACAACATGTCAAACACAAAATAGGGGTGGAAAAGGGGAGGCAGCAATGAATGTTTAGAGAAAGACAGCAGATGATTGGATCAACCATCTGTTTATGATTAGCTAACCTTGTCAACTAGACAAATAAACCATATGTCTTAGGATGAGAGCTTCATGCCAAACAAACATGTAGACATGGCTTAAGCTTCCTTGGGATGAACACACCTGTTTACCTGCTCCTCTAGAGGGCCTCAGTGTTGGGCTGCCATTCTGCCTTGTTGTCCATGTGGATTCCCGGGTACTTTGGCTGCAGTTGATTTTCTGTGAGCCACATGACAAAGTTCTCAACCAGGCCCTTTTACTCCTCTTCCTCCTCATCACTGACAGAGCCTGTAATCAAAGAAACTGCAGGAAGCCAGATTTGGGGATGAATTTGAAAGAATGAGCAGGAATAGGAACAGCAGAGCCCCCTGCTGGGCCTCCATGTTGCTTACCTTGATACTGAACACACATCTCAGGTGGTGCACAGACTGCGGCCTACTGGTGAGATAACCTGCGATCTGGATCTGTTTTCTTTTAAAGGCAACATGAGAAAGCACACAGAGATATTATCAAGTAGCTTCCGTCATCAGATCAGCATTACAGCGTTGGCCTGAAGAACACATGCATTAGCTAATCACAACTGTCTGTTTTATGTGACATCATCACTGAACACAGTATTGCACATTTAACTTTACGAAGCTAGTATTAGTTAATGGGGCTATCTTTCAACTTTAAATTCCCGTGAAACAGAGCATCTTCAGTAGTGACATCATCCTGCACCAGTTAGTGCAATAAAACCTTCACAAATCCTAAAACATCCTCTCTCACCCTACCTAACCCTTCAAATGAACTTGTGTTTTTCTCTCACACTGAGGTTCTGCTGGTTTGCACTTGTGAATGATCCTTCCCTGCACCATGTCCCTGCCCAAACTTCCTGTTTCAACAGGAAATACTTCAGATCAAGAAAGTAAGATGGGGTCTTTAATGTTTATTTAGATATTATATATTTAGATTCAGCAGAAAATGCTGAATATTTTTGATGTATAACATGTTTATGTTTGTTTAAAAATGTGGGAATGGAGACACACATCAAGTGTGTGTAGAGCGAGACGTTTCTGAGGGGATCTAGAAATCTTTATGGAACACGATGCTGTCGGCTTCTGAGGGTCAAAGCGTCAAAAGTCGAGGTCAGATTGCTTCGACCCTGGCACCATTAGATTCAGCCGAAAACACAGATCATTACTGGTATAAATAATGTATATGTTCATTATAAATTACAGGCGTGATTAGGGAAAAATGAAACAATTTGGTAGTACATGTTGAAAATTCAGGACTCG
>OMLB01019842.1:13533-32230 GCA_900302555.1 Myripristis jacobus
ACTGTGACTTTGAATTCTCACAGCATCAGCTTTATTTGTCAACATGAAATTACATACCTTGAATTGTAATAGAGTAGTAGGGTCCCTTCTTCAGAAATAATAGATATGAAATATTTTATTTTTTGTAATATAAAGGATTTAACAGTGACTTTTGTATTCAGTTATTCAGTCTTATATTTGTGGTACAATGAGAAACATGCTTTGTTACTCCTCCAGTAGTACCTAAATTATTGATTTAATTTCTTTATTCATCAAAAATGTCCACATTAACTCAAGAGAATATCTCCCTCTGTTCAAAACAGATTCAGAGGTCAGCAGAGTCCAACGTGACCTATGACCTTTTCATCGTTGTGGACCTGGGGGGTCTTCAACATCGGGAGTACCTGATCAAGTTCTCAGAGAAGCCGTGCTCTGGGAAAGCCAAGTGTGGCTCGACCTATGTAGCCGAAGGGGTCGCGTTCGAAAGACGAAATGTCAAGGACTGGTCCAAAACAGGCAGGAGGCTCCTGCCCGTTCTGAATGAATGTTACAAGCTCATGTTTGATCAGGACACCAATCTGCTACACAGCATTACTAACCGGTAAGATTTCAAGATCAGTAGATCTCATCAATGTGTAATTATGTCACATCCGATGTAAATTTTGCTCTATTTCGTTCACTCAAAACTTCCTCTACCACTTTATCCCACTGAAAGCAACGTCCACCATCCATCTGTTGTCCCTTTGGTCACATCATGATCATTGTTATACCTCTTACCTTTTTGTCCTTGGTAGTTTCGGAAAAAGGAGAGTGAGGATGAGCCAGGATTTCTGGGAGTACCAGGCTAATGGAGATGTAAAAGCAGGTCCTATCTCAGATAACTACATGTTCACTGGCAACGGTTCAGCCTTGAGGGCCTACAAAGCCGTGGAAATGGAGATCGTTCCCGGCAAGATTGTGTCAGAGATCCGACAGTACTTCTACAGGTAGGAGGAAGCAAGGCATTTGCTTACAGTCCTCCATTCTCAGCTTCTAGTTACAGTTTTCTATCCTCCATCTTCTAGAGAAGAGGGCGATGAGGACTACGCTTACTCGATCACCACCCGTGTCCCGGAGGGCTTCGAGAGCAGACTGCTGTGTCGCAGGCTGGAGCAGTCGTACTCGCTGGGCCCCCTCCTTGTCAACACAGAGGTCGTCCTCAGGACCAACACCACCCTGAAGAACAACAGGACCCTGTACACTGACGACAATGGCTACCAGATGATGAAGAGAACCTACAGGAAGTTCACTAATAACACTTTAGCAAGGGTGAGGCCATGGAAAAATGGATCTCCTGGGATTTTCATCTGCAAGGGATTAAACTCTTAAGTTAGCCTGAATGGCCCTGCACATAAAGAAAGCCAGCTGTCTGTGCATTAGGCTTGGGCAGATATCCAATAATACCAAATATTGTTATATTTATGGCCACAGAGTATAGGATATTTTCTACATTACTGAATACTGCACTTTGTCAATGGACCACTGCCCAAAGTTAGTGGATCATAGCCAGACCAGTGAATGACTGTGCTAGACTAGTCTTTAGTATAGCACAAAGTTATTTTGATGTCATTATTTTGAAATATAACAGGAGGTTCAATTCAATATTGGTATCAATGAGTGCTGTTCTGAAATGCCCCTTTGCGACAAACAATCCATTATCATTAGTTATTTTCTTAATGTTGAAAATTGCAATATTTTGACAGGATTTTCATCAGGTGTTATATTTTTGATATTGCTCAAACCGCATAAAAACTGCATAAACACAGATACAGGATATATGTGGGAAGATACCGACATGGTTGACTTAAATAGTGCAATATGGTGCCTGTCTTATGAATTTTGCAGAACTACTTCCCCATGGTTCGGGCAGCCTACATCGAGGATGACCTCAGCAGATTGGTGCTCCTCAGTGACAGAGCCCACGGCGTGTCCAGCCAGGCCAACGGGCACGTAGAGGTAGACAACACACACACACACGCACACACACAAAACCCCACTTTCTTCCAGTCTTGTTTTCTTACACACAGAAACATGTGAGCACCTTTGTTTGTTTCATCCAGGTGATGCTCCACCGGCGTCTTTGGAACAACCTGCCCTGGAACCTCGGCTACAACCTGACCCTCAACGACAGCTCGGTTGTCCGGCCGACCCTGTGGATGATGCTCGGCTCTCTCGGCGCCACCGCCCAGCTCTACCAGAGGGAGGCGGTACAGCTGCAGCACAGACCCGTGGTCATGCCCATAGACCAGCCTCGTGAGTGCTCGCCACAGAGCAGTCATTGTTCGGCAGCATGACATTAAAAACTGTATTGGGCCGCTTTTTAAAGAGTGACACACCTGCCAAACTAACACTGGCAATAATATAAGAAAAGAGTCACAGAAAATTTGTTTTGGATCAGAGCTGTGTGACCTATAGATGCTGAGAAGATCTGGGTTAGCCCTGAGTAATCTGATACTTTGTTGGTCAGTGGGGACAAATGAGTCCCTGGTTCTTCTCAGCATTCATGTACCCTTTTTCCACCAAGGACAGTGCTGGAGCGGGTGCCAAACTGCAAACCGTTCTGAGCATTTGGACCGCCGGCAGAGGAAATTGGCTTGGCATCCAATTTTGCTGCCACCATAAACTTATGTATAAACTTTCCGGTCTGGAACCAGGGAAGTTGTGACGTAAGAGTCTGTAAGGCATGGTATTGTCTCAATGTTTACACTAGTTGAGCCACCATATTTAAAAAAAAAACAATAAAAAAACTAAAACTACCATCAGCAAGAAGGGGTCAGGGGTCCATCGAAGACACTAACACTTTACTGGCAATATGGAGCATTACAGAAATCCAGGACAAAATGGAAAGCTCATGAAGGAAATCAAAGGTTTAGGTGGAAATTACAGGTGAGCTTGAGGATGCCAATGGTGTCCGAAGTACAGACCAAAATAAACTAGCAAACACCTGTATTTGAAATCCTGACATCATCGTTTGGTTCTCAGGACGGTGGAGGCGTAGGCCGGTTCTTAGTGGGACTCGAGCTAAACCTCAGCAGCATGCCAGTGGAAAAGGGTGGTGCTGACCCATGAGAACAGTCGAGAATAGCATTGGATTTCCTCGGGACACTCCTCTTTTTAAAGTTTCAGTTATTTGACCAAGCTCCCTAGGCTGTCGCACACTGAAACCACTGTCTGTCTTTCTGTCTGTGGTCACTCTAGAGAGGAGCTGGCTAAAGAAGGAGCCCAGGGGAGGTTCTCCTGTGCAGCCGGTGGTCCTGCCCCCCAACCTCCACCTGCTCAGCCTCAGCATCCCGGGATGGAACTACAGCTCCAAACACAGCCTTCACCTCAGCCACTTAGACTCAGGTCAGACACAGTCCCGTCCATCCGCAGGTAGTCGATATATAGCGGCTTGTGTAATTGTTTGTAGGAAATCCACAGCAAAAATATGGCCTCCATTTATCTGATTTGATTCCTCATGTCCAGGTAAAGGTTTGAGGTCCGAGCCGGACTTTGATCGGGTCCTGCTGAGAATCATGCACCTCTTTGAGGAAGGGGAAGACCCTGATCTAGCGAAGCCAGTGACCGTAAACCTGAAGGTAATGCACATGCACACATGATACCGTGAACGCACATGCTTATTATTCCCTACATTGGAATGACATCGCACTGAAAGAGGAAGTGCTTGCATTACCAGAAATTCCGAACGCAATCTCTGTTTCACGAGTTACGCTTTTATTTATAAAAAGCCAATGCCATTTGTCGTCTTTTTCAATGGTCACTTCCCGTGTTAACAGGAAGCTCTGCGGGGCATAGGGGAAGTGAGAGCGCTGGAGGAGCGTTCTCTCACAGCGACATGGGACATCGACAGTCTCCAGAGGTGGAAGTGGAAGACTGCAGAGACCGAGGAAACACGTGAGAGAGAGAGAGAATCGCTATGAAAACCGAATTGTCTGCCATTTGTCAAGTCAAGTTAAACCCTTTTGTCCTCTAAGGGCGATTGATTGAGTAGCACAAGTGACCATAGAACTCAAACACAAATAGTAGGAGTGTTTCACAACAATACCAAAGACACTGAGGCGATGGTCCAGCACATCTGGTGGTATGTCATCAGTGGTTTTTGACGACAAGAGGACAGAACCAATGAAGACTGATCAATTCCCAGAGATCCCACTGGCCAGGGAATTTTGAAAAGTCTATCCCAGACAGAGAAAGTCAGAGAACCCTGGTGGAATAAAAGGATGATAAACTTTAATAAGATCCTCTGAAGTGGGTCATGGAAATTTCACTTTGTCATCATGTAAAGTCATGGAAATGTCAGGGAATTTTACATTTTACATAGAGTGGGAGCCCTGTCTTCTGTTAATGTGGGACTCTAGTTATATTTTACTGTTTAAGAATATTTTTTAAAGTAAAAGTGAACTCTAAATATTATTTTAACACTATTGATTCATAGTCAACCCTGACATTACAGCTGACAGTAAAATCACAAAACAAAAAAAAACCCTCCATATAGACTACATGAAAATAATGTTATGATTATGATTGTATATGTGGTAAGAAGACACCCATGACTGACCTGGCTCTTCATCAGCTCAGCAGGGTTATGAAAATGTTCTGCTAAAATGAAACACTTCTTCAAGTCACAGATGTATTGATAGCTGTACCCCTCATTTAAAAATGTGTTTTTTGTAAGTCTATTTTTTTTTAAAATTCCTTTTCAGAGAGTAAACGCTGCTGTCGCTGTGGAGATGAAGCTTTCAATGTGACCGTCTCGCCCAAAGAGATCAAGACCTTCTTCGTTCACTTCAGCCCCGCCAACCTGTAAGGACGCTCTGCTGCCTTCTGTCTTCTGTGAAGATCACCAAACCCTCCATATGGAGAGGCACTCATGATTTGTGACACTGCTAATGTATGTTTTTGCACTGAAAGATGATTTATTATGAGGCATCACTAAATAAAATGTGATTTTGTCAGTTTTGTGTACATGTCTGTTTTAAAAAAGCATGTGGTCTCCAACAGCCTCTATAACAAATAGAAAATATCTGTATCCCTCTCTCTGTTGCCTTAATGAAAAACAAACAAACAAACAAAACTTTTCTTTTGTAATTCAAGTTTTATTCAAATGTGTGTTAAATCTACATGTTAATGGATAAATTGTGAAGGATGAGACAGATCTTGAGCTCATAGCTGTTTCACATTTTCATGGACAGACCAACACCACAGTAAAGTTTGTTTGACACTGGAACAGGAAGGCTTTTGATCTGCAACAAGTTGTGAATGAAACATGTTGATTTTGAAAAAAAAAAATATTTTGTTAATTCTGAAAGTGTCAGTCAAAAAGTCCCTCACATCTGTCACATCTATCCCCACATTTGATTTTTTTCACATTGTCTGTGTTCACATTATTCAGTTTTCAGGCTAGAAATTTGAATTGATGGCAGGAAACATCACGCTTTCAGTCGATCAGTTTTTGCTTGAGATTTCAGGTCTAACCACTCTGTGTTAGCCATGAAATCCATTCTGATACACTGTAAAACCTTCTAAACCCCAGAAAAAACTCTTTTAATCACAAAATAACAATTACAGAACATACTTTTTACCTCAGTTTTTAAGAGTAATTTGTGCAGCACTGAGGATGGATGTCCGCACAGCAAATGAGTTCGGTCTGGCCACATCAGCATACAACTGAAACTAGGATGTGTTTTGCCACATTAACAAAAAATTTAAAAGATGAAAGTATTAATCCTCCTAAGTGGAAGGCAAGGATTGTCTAAAAACATATACACTAAGTGTCCACTTTATCAGGTCCACCTGCACAATCTAATGCAATACAGTCCAGCTGTTGTGCCATCAAATTTACTTTTCTGCAGCCTATCATGCTCAGGTTTTCTGTTTGCCACAGTAATAGAGGTGTTCATGCACTTCTATGTTTGGCACTGACCTCACAGTTAGTGCTGCTGTTGGACTGGACTGCATTTTACTGAGAGCTGTTTCCAATATTCTGTCCCCCCTCATGTATATAAACAGGGAGGACAAAAAATTAGAAACACCTCTCATTATAATGTAGTCCAGTACACAACCTCTGTAAACTACAACCTCAATAATAAACATAGAATTAGATTTTCACATTCACAAAACCAAACCAAACATCATAAACTTTCTTAAAAGGTGAATTTTACATCAGCGCTATTGCACTGAACTGCATTAGATCTTGATGTTGATGTCGATGTTATTACAGCTTTATTGAGGCTTTTCTCTGTTGTTTTGCTTCTTCACCTTCACCTAAAGCATAATTTCTTCCCTGCTAATTTCCCTATGTTACTGGAGCAGCCACCAAACACAACAAACAACAAAAGATGGCTTCACCCCACAGCACAGACACAAGAGCATTGACAGGAGGCGTGGCCACTAGGGGGCTGTAGAGAGCCTCTGCATCGCCTCTGCAGCAACATCAAACCAACTTCACGCCGAGCAAAGCCTCGGCCAGGCAAGACAACACCCGAGGAGAGCAGCAGCGGCTCTGCAGACTGAAACCTTTGTCAGTGGCAAAGTGGATTTGGAGCCTGAACAAGCCCTTACGGCCGCAGCAGCTTTTTATCCAAAAGAGAAAGAGAGAGAGAGAAAAAAGAGTCGTAAGAATAAAGTGGAAAACCGAGGCTTTTCGTGTTCGCACTGTTGCAATAACATGAGCACGTCATGCCCGCCTGTGAAGTAGACGGCGTTGTCTGCAAATTTTGTA
This sequence comes from Myripristis jacobus, assembly GCA_900302555.1. NCBI lineage: Eukaryota > Metazoa > Chordata > Actinopteri > Holocentriformes > Holocentridae > Myripristis > Myripristis jacobus. Next base: position 20,273 of record OMLB01019842.1, read on the forward strand.
CAAGATGAGCAGTGTCAGTGTAAGTCCTGAGCAAATCTCTTCATCTCTTTCATCAGCATCTACCTGTTACTCGGAAATAAGACCGTATAGGGGGAAAAATCACTGATGCATGCATAATGTCGTGTTATAATCTCAAAACAATATGCTACAGATCTCTACATTGTCCTAATTTTTGTTGCATCCCTTGTTTAATTCACAGCATGCATGTTGAATTCATTATCGATATGGCTGCAAGGATGCTGAGGAGAGGCGTTGCATGTGTTGCTAGGATACTAGACTGGGCGGGGGCTGGTGGGTGGTGCAGACATGAGAGCCTTAAGGTGCTGGAGGAATTTGGGTCAGGCCTATAAGGCATTTATCCTGCAAGAGGAGCTTATTTTTTTTTAGTGCTGATATCCAGGTTTCATGCCACTCTCATCAATAAATTACATCTCTCTCTCTCTCTCTCTCTCTCTCTCTCTCTCTCTCACTCTCTCTCTCTCTCCCAATAGAGGCGAGAGAGGGAGCAAAGGAGGAAGCTGCAGCACTTTCTGACTGACCTGGCTCTGCTGGGATCATTGCAGGTTGGTCCTAAGAGCAGACAAATCTGTGTGCATGGAAGACACAAACAGCGAGTCGACGTGGTGAAACTCACCCCTTTCCGCCTCTGGTTTGTTTTGTAGGGTTTTAAATACTTCCAGCCTTGGCTTCGAGGGAAAGAGGAGCTGCTGCTCACTGTCGTCAACGAGGACTTGGTTAGTTGCTTGTGGAGAGAAAAGAAAAATATCATGCATCTAAAAAAAGGTCAAAATTAAATGTTAGGAATATGGTGCTTTGTTTGACTCAGAATGGGATTAGGGGTGTAACAGTAGGGTTTTTTTTCCAGGCCTATATTGATACCCATCTATCTATGGGTGCAAAAAGGTTACGATTTTCACACAGGCCTGTCTTCAAGTATTTATTTTGAGCAAAACAGTATGCTAGTGTCATTGTGCTGCTAATTTTACAGTTGTGACCCACTCCTGTTCCAGTGCATTTAGAAAGTATTCAGCCCCCCTTTACTTTTTTCTCTTTTGTTATGTTGCAGCCTGATGCTACAATCATTTAAATTCACTTTTCCTCTCATCAATCTACATTCAGTACCCTATAATGACAAAGTGAAAACAGAATTGTAGAAATTTTTGTGAAGACAACACTGAAATATCACATTGACATAAGTATTCAGACCCTTTACTCAGCACTTAGTTGAAGCACCTTTGGCAGCAATAACATCCTACAAGCTTTGCACACCTGGATTGGTGGATTTTCTGCCATTTTTCTTTGCAAATCCTCTCATGGATGGCGAATGTCGGTGGACAGCCATTTTCAGGTCTCTGCAGAGATTTTGAATAGGGTTCAAGTCAGGACTCTGGCTGGGCCACTCGAGGACATTCACAGAGCTGTCCCTAAGCCACTCCAGTGTTGTCTTGGCTGTGTGCTCAGGGTCACTGTCATGTTGGAAGGTGAACTTTTTGGCCCAGTCTGAGGTTTCTGGCTTGCTTTTTGCTCTGATATGCATTGTCAGCTGTGAGGCCTTCTATAGAGAAGTGTGTGCCTTTCCAAATCATGTCCAATCCATTTATTTTAAGGTGTAGAAACATCTCAGCAAAATTTCATGTGCTGTTGCAAAGGGTTTGAAATCTTACCCCAATGTAATATTTCAGTTTTTGCCTTTTAATGAATTCGCAAAAAATTCTAAAATTCTGTTTTCACTTTGTCATTTTAGAGTACTGATTGTAGATTAATGAGAGAAAAAATGAATTTTAACGATTGTAGCATCAGGCTGAAAAATAACAAAACGTGAAAAAAGTGAAGGGGATCTGAATACTTTATGAACGCGCTCTATATTGCTCTGTAAAGCGGCCAATGCTGATAGTCTGCTGATATATCCCTGTTTTTAATTAGAGAATGACTGAAGTATACCTTAGAGGTATAAAGTGAAATAAAGTGAATATAAAACACTTGTTGATTATTGATATCTAACCTGATTTACAGGCAATTCTTTTGACATAAAGAGGAATAATATTTTCATCTTTTAAATTTTCTCTTGTCCGTGTGCCAAAACATATTCAAGTTCCAGTTGTATTCTGATGTGCCCAGACCGAGCTCACTTGCATTGCTGACATCCATCATCAATGCTGTACAAATTACTCTTAAAAAATTAAAGTGAAAAAATGTATGTTCTGTAATTGTTATTTTTTAATTTTAAAAAATTCGAACTAAATTTCCACAAAAAGTCCACAGATTCTTTTCAGGCCAAACACTATGAGAGAGATTTGGTTTCTGCATGAAGTGTACAAGAAATACAAATTGAATCATTTTTATTGCTGCTTTCACTTCACACTCTGTCTATCTTACTGTCTTTCCTGGTCTGTATGTTTTCTCATGTATTTTCCCCTGTGGCGCATCAACAACTGCAACACTGACCGCCTCATCCTCCCTGTCCCCCACCTCTGCTGCAGGGCTGGCGCTCCCCGGGCTTCGCTGTGTCCAGAGCGTCCTCGTACTCGTCCACCAGCAGCTGTAACAGCAGCGATGTGTCTCCCAGCAGCAGCTCTCCCAGCCTGGCCAGCGGCACCAGCTCTCCTCTGCCTGGGGAGCCACCGGGGCCACGAGGCTCGCATGCGCACACACACACCAAGACTGGCAGGTGACACTACTTTGTGTGTGTGTGTGTGTGTGCACTTGGACTCGCACATGCCCACTGAATGCAGTCATTTGTTTATGCACATGATGGTGTTGATCTTAGGAAATGAATGTCTGCATGACATGAAATTACTCATGTTGTAGTTTGAAGGCTTGTTTACACCAAATGCATTAGACCTCTGGAGTTTTTGCACCTTGAGTTTGGTTCCTTTGGCGCAAGTGATGCCGTTCAAACTTGGCCGCGTGCCGAGTAGCCGCACCAGGAGCACCTGAAAATGCAAGCTCTTGGTTCTCTCCTGCTGCAGAGCTCTGATGCGGTTTGTTTGGAATGAGAACCAGCCTAACCAGCTACAGGAAACAGCGCCCAAAATGTGGGGGTTTTAAAGGGTATTAGGAGACGCTGAACATCATAAAATCAACTTAGGGCAACTGCAGTCTGGGTTCATGCACATCTGGGCCAGAACTCAGCTACACAGGATTTAAAAGTGTTAGTCTGGCGGGCGTCTGTGTCTCTGACTACATCATCTGATAGAGGACACAAGGCATAAAGCAGGAGCTTGTACATATTAACTTCTGTGGTGCATATGCTTGATTTTAACATGTTTTTGCATTGCACATCTAGTGTATTTTTAGTTAATTGTGCTGAACTATTTATTATTCCGCTCACAAGGCACGCTAACTCATGCTCCAGTGCTGCCATAAACTTATTTTCCTGTTCTTTAATTAGGATAAATCCAGTCCTTCAGTATATAGAATATCAGCCAGAAGGGTGGCTGGAAGCTAGTTGAACTTGTGACGTTTGCATACGCTATCCAGCTTCAGAAATCATCACAGAGGAAGCATACAACACATGCTCTCTCCTCTTTTAACATATGTTGCCGATGGGCCCTTGAGCAAAGCACTGAACGGCTCCTATTTGTGAGTGTGTGCATGTAAGCCTCCCTGTCCCTGTAACAACTCCCCCAGGCCGTTCCTGTAAGTTAAGAATGTGTTCTTGGCAAACTTGCTCGGTTAAATAAGGTTTAAAAAAACACCGGCTAATGACTTACGCTTATACAGAGCAGAAAAATAAACACAGGTACAGGCACGGGGACTGTGCGCACATGCAGATATTCGCAGAGTAAAACACACACGACTGGTTGACCGCTTTCTGTGTCTACAGGGGCCCTAGTAGTGAGGAGCATCTCCTCCCAGCATCCCCCAGTGAAAGAGAGATAGCAGTGCCTGTAAGTGCTTTCCAATCCCATTTATCTTGATTTTCTAAGTGGAAAACTGTATCCAACTACCAGCTAACGTTTGCAGTTCACTTTCATTTAAACACTAACACACTAATACAGCTGGAGAGCAGGAGTCCAAAGCCTGGCAATGACAATCTTAATGCTAAGGTCTACTCTTAAAAAAACAAAAAAAAAAACAAATAAAAAATCAACCACTGTCCCACTTTCAGCTGCAGACTATTCAAATTTGAAAATAAACTTCCTCATTCGCGTGCATTGCTTTGACTTTGTCCCTCAACAGGAAGTGAATTGCACTCTGTTTTTATTGGCCGGCTACGCCAAGTACGGCCGTCCCTACGCCTGGATACGTTCCAATCACGAGCGCCTGGTCAATATCGGAGGCACCGATTCGATGGTTAAGGACACGCCCATGAAGCTCAAGTCCATCACAGACTGGCAAACGCAAGGTATGGAAACAATGTGCGGAATCCAAACAGGACACAGTTACTGCTTCACTGAGGTCTTGCCGACAGATTCAGTAATTACACTATTTTCCACAAGCTAAATCCAATGCAGATGTCTCTTGCCTGAATTTACCCTTATTTGAGACTACTGTTGCGTCTGGATTCAGTTTAGCACTCATACAGTGTCAACAAAGGACACACGCTATTCATTTCAGGCACAGGATTTAGCATATTGTGCCTTGGGTCTGCAAGAGAGGATTTAAAAAAATGCGATTCTGTTTTGCTCTGGCTTTGTTTCCTCAAAGGAATCCGTGTGTGGGACATTGTCAGCGAGCTTGTGTGCCTGTGCACCATTCCCTCTCCGTCCAACCCCTTCGCCCTGGACATGCGTTACGTCAAAAACCTTCCCCTGCCTGAGCGCTTCCTCGTCACAGGAGCTCTCCTGAACTTCCTGGAGATGTATGTGGTTTACGGCAACCGAGACGAGCTGCACTATGAAAAAGGTGCGATATTCAGCTCATTAAGTTGTTGTCTTCATGTCACAGAGCCCGATGTAGATGCAACCTCTGAACCACAGTATCAGTCAGTGGATGAATGCAAGATTAATATCATAAGAGCCAGCAGGTGATGCTATTGAGCTACAAAGGAATCAGATCTACAGTCTTTGCCTCCATGTCCCCCTTCCTCTCTCTTGCATTTGAATTGCAGGTTCTTTTATGTGAGCGCGTTTTGATGGTTTTTCAGTGTCCTCTTTGTCATTTCAGTGGTAGAGGAGGTGAAGCCTCTGAGGCGCCTCCACGTCCAGTCTCTGCTGGAGCTACAGAGGCTCAGAGGGAGCGCCACGCCGAGCAGCGATCCCACAATGCAGCACTCCCCTGGAGCAGAGTGACCCGCCGACGGCCCCCGGCGGCGGACGTCCTCCTGTGCTCTTCATCACCGCGACATGGTGTCAGTGCTCTCTTCTCACTTATTAAAAACTGCCAGTCGACAAGATCCGTTACATAACACAGATTCAAATACGTGTGTGTTGGAGGGACTGCCTGGAATCTGTTAAACGGCTGTATGTGATTGTGATTTTGATTTGTTTGCACTTTTATGTTGTGTTCCACGGTTTTCTAACACTGAATAACATGAAGAGCATCATTATTGTGAGCATATGTGACATGTTTTGATTTGTGTCAGCACAGTATCTAAAGCAAGTGGCGGTGGGTGGAAGGTAACAGTCACATGTATCGAGACTGCTGAAACGTGAAAACAGTTTGAACTGCCCTGGGAAACGAGTCACATGACTTTGAGATTAAAAATCCCAGGACCTCTCCGAATTTCTTGACCTGCCACCCTAAACCCTTCCGTCTCTTTCTCTTACTCACAAACACACACAGAGGAATTCTGTTTTCTTCAGGCCAAATATAACCTTTTATAAATGAGTGTCGATGCTTGGAAATGGCCTCATCATGCATTTCATTTGGCATGTGCTGCATCCAAGTTGCACAAGACCCCTGGCTTGGTATTTGTCTTCTCAAAAAGCTGTATGAGATGAGCAGAGTGCGACATATAGAGACACTTAAACACCCGTATACACAAGAAAAATGTATAAAAAGTTTATTAATTCATAATACATATTTAAATATGTACACAACGACATAAAACAGTACATGGATAATAAAATAAGTTTTAAAGCAGGCACCTTAACCCTTTGCTGAGAATGGGGGCTTGTGCCATTTGTAGTTTGAGATACATCAGGAGTACACGATTTTAAAATGAACTTTAAAAACAAATTTAAAAAAAAAAACCCAGTGACACATCAGTCAAGAAAAACAGGCACCTTTCCTGTAAAACAAGGTGACAGTCCTAGCTTGGTTTTGGCCAGAAATAGTAAAGCAGCAGGGAGAGGTGGATGGCAGCCTGCGGGTGTACCACTAATCCTTAAGTCTCTCTTTGTAACGTTTGTAAACCTCAGACATCATTCGCTATCATGAGACCGCGTTACGCAATGCGGTCACGTATAATGTACTTGAAGAATTGGGGCACTTTCTGTAGCGTTGGTAATGTGACCTTGTTAGGGGCTCTGAGTCTGGAACACATGGCAGCATTTATTAGCGAGGTAAAGTGTTAGAGGAAGTGATTTTATATGTGTGTGTGTGTGAGTCAGAGGGAGAATACAGGCATGTGTGTGCCGGCACACGCTAATGCTCCTGAACATGCAAAGTCCAAGTCAAAAGGGATGAATTGGGGCTTTAAGAAGATTCTAGATCTCAGATTTCCCTCGATCAGAATGCAGGTGCATGGCCGAACATTCCAAACAGAGGCTCCACATGGGAACACAGTGTTCCCAGTGTTCCAGCGCTCACACACACGCACGACATGCCTGAGCGATTTTCCATATAAATGCAAATATTTTATCACTTTGGCCATCACTCAGAGGACTGGTTTTTCACAGGATGCTCCCGTAGCTCCAGTTTATGAGGGAAGATTTAGTTCACCCTGCCAGTTCCATCAGGGTCTGGGTATGAATGACGCAGGGCTGCCGGGCCTGTCGAAAAATTAATGGACGCCGGTGAACTCCTAGCATGTAGTAATAAAGATCAAACTCACGATTCAAGATTTGTATTAACTGTTTAACTGTGATGGAACGTTTGCCAAAATACCTAGGAAACTAAAGATGGAAAACGATGAGGTGATTAAGAAAGTGCTCAAAAAGAAGTAACGTTAACACTGCATTTAGCTGCATTTCTGTGCATCGGGAACTAAAGCTGCTCAAGCTGAAACAAAACACAAAGCGATATCTTTGCCTTCGTAAGACATGCCAAAAAGAACACCAGCCATTTTCCGTGAATCTTGAAATATTTGTGAGTTGGGCCAAGACAAGTATCTGGCACAATTTAGGTTAAATTCAAAAACAGCTTTATCCATCTAATTTAAAAAAAATGTAGTACACAAGAACAGAAAGGTGCTTACTAGTGCCACAGGGTTTAAAAAAACAAACAAAAAAAAACTAAAATACGTGACTCTTCATTAATGTCAATTACAATATGCTTTCAAAAACAGCTGTCTCACTGTCTATCCAGTTCTGGCTGTGGCCGGTTAATCATTTTGACAACGGCTGTGGTTCTTGATGGTATCATGGTTGGTTTCCAAGTCACTAGTCTGTTTCAAAAGACCGATCTCTTGGTGGCCTGGAGTATTAAGTAGACTCTTCCATGAATACAGGCCGTCCATTATGGCTTTGGAAATGAACCAGTCCCGCCTTCAAACAGTGTGCAGCCACTCGAGTCTGCTCATAGCTGTTGACAAGTGAACAATGGCGGCTGTCAACAGCAGCTTGTGCTATCAGCCACATGCATTGTGTGCTACCCTCGTAAAACTCAACAGATAACGTCGCGTCTTTAAAGAATCTCAAGCCCACAAAAGTCAGTGATTACGGAAACGTATGTCCAAACATGGAATCTCGCCCTCCCCCGTTTCATCCGTCTGTCCTTCCCTCTTGTAATCCGTCAGTGCTGTGATCCTTGAGGTTCTCGTCAGGTGTATGCAGTCCCTTGTTTGAAGGGTTGGTGCGGGGGCTCAATTCCAGCTGTCGGAAGCAGATCCTCTTCTGGTGATGGCCCTGAGGGGGCTACGGGACATTGAGCCCCTCTTCTTCCAGCGAACTGGAAAAACAAGCAAAAACATTGAGTTAAAGGCGTTATCTTGGCTTGTCTCTAAATCAGCACTCAAAGGCAGGTGCAACAAAAAAAAGTGTTTGCTGGAACACAAATGTTAATCATTAACATTTTAACAACTCCCACTGAATTTCCCACCTTACAAGTCTCTTGTTTCTACCCAAGTCAACAATGCTGCTACCAGCCTCAGTGGTTGAACTGTATCAACTTGAGTGTCAGTGGTACCTTTGCCCCACAACTCAGAAACTATAATTTGATTTCAATTCAAGCACTCCAGGAGAAGTGAACAAAGGTAAAGAGTGAATGAGGATTAGCTAGATGGTTCTATAACCTGGATTATTCAAGGCTATCCTGGATCTAGAACCATTTGTCTTCAGCCACATCCACCAAGCTGTCTCACCTTTTCCCAGACTGGCAGGCAGCGTGCAGCTCTTTGCTGTTGAAGGCGAGTTGGTCGACTCCTCTCCCCACTTCCCCTTCATGTCTGGTGGGTTGAGGGTTGCTGATCCATCTTGCCAGTCACTCAGCGCCCTCTGGAAGGAATGAGCCAGGCAAGCCGTCATATCTCGTGCCCGCTCTGCCCGGCTGCACCAGAAAACCCGGCACTGAAGCTGCTGCCCGTGATGTTTGCAGATGTACAGAAAGACGTTGGGTCGATTGGCATCGGCGGCACAGTACGCAATGTCCTGCAGGTATGTCTTGGTGAGCTGCCGACCCGTACTCAGTTCCTTGACCTCAACATACCTCGGGCGCACCACCAGAGCATGATCTTTACTCAGCTTCTTCCCCTTAGCGGCTCCCTCCAGTAAGCGCGAGATAGCATCCTGGGCTTGCTCTCGATCCAGAGAGAAGATTTTCTCTGTGCCCAGGTAGTGGACCTTGAAGAGCGGGTCACCATGAGATAATGACTCTGTGCGGTCGCGGCGGAAGCGGCGACGTAGCGCAGCAGGAGAGTTTTTAAGGGTCTGCATGAGGTGGAAGGTGCTGAGAGACATGGTGTGTCTCAGGCTGGACTTTTGGACGGTTGTGGAGGACGGGCTGGGAGCAGCTGAGGTGCAGTTGAAGATGGCCGATTGGTCCTTTTCAGGCTTACTCCCACTCTTCCACGTTTCTTCCACAGATGGAGCGTTGCTGCATCCACTGTTCTTATCTGAAACAGAACAGATGAAAGCAACGTCAGCAGAAGTATTTCAAACGAGCACAAATATCTGAGCGGGTCTGACGCCCAGGCTTTGCTGGAAGTTGAATGAGATAAAATGAGGAGTAAATCTTGATTTTTTTTTTTAACATTAAAGTACCCATGTTAATCTTGGCTATTCAGTAAACCTGTCATGAAATGCGTTTGATTTGTGCAATCTAAGGCATTCAAGGCCATGCACCCCAAGTCTCCCTTGAGATGCGCAAGAGTTGCGTCAGCACACTGTGTACCACAGTGCAGAGGAACAAAGGCCACCAAGCAGGCAAATGAGGATCAGTTACAAAAGTGACGCATTCACTGGGAATATTCATTTACCACAGACACCAGCCATTAAATATTTACAGTTAGGCTTGGCTTGTGCTTTGTCTTTACTGAAATGAACTCTTAAATATACAGACATGCAACCATGATAAACTGGCAGCATGCCAAAAAAAAAAAAAAGTTACTAGTTGTGATGAACATGCAAGGGACAGGCCTTTAAACTCAACTCTGTGCCCATGATTACCATGACTCCTAACAGATGCCACAGTGAACTCAGAAGCAGACATTGCTTTGGACACCGACTTACTCAGGCTATGTTTCCCAAAGCCCCAACACACAGTTCCTCTGCCCTGCCGAGTTGCAATGGAGGTGAGATGCTTTTGGGACGTCCCGCACCATCCTGCTATTTATTAGAGGAAAACTGAGAGAAACTCTAAATGCCTAAGACCTTGAGGACCATCTTAAGTCTATGAGAGAGAAAGCCAGGGATATGGTTTAAGTGCATTCCATACATAAAGGCCTGTGTGACCTTGCTAACTACAGTAAGGTCTTATGCAACCACCACATCTGGCCTCCCATTGTCCTTCATCCTACAAAACCAGAGGACTCTCCAACGGTACACCGCCTGTACTCTATTGTGTTTCACTTTATTTTTTCCCCTTTCTCTTTTCTTTGCCATTCTTTCAACATCCTACGTCCCTCTCAGAAGTGAGCTGGACAGAGAACCGCCGACTGTTCCAAGGCGGTGGCCATTGTTAGTCGAGCGACCTGCACAGGAAACAGCTTTGCTCTCTCCGCCAAATATTTCTCCCCAAAACAATGGCATGCTTTGGTGAGTGTGTCACATCACTGACCTGGAGCGTAGACTGACCCAGGGCATGTATGCATGTTGCATGTGTGGGCTGAACATGCACAAGCGCACATATTCACACAGCAGCTTTCACCTGACACTCACACAACTTTCTCCTAGACAAACACACACACCTAAAGCTCTGCAACCAAAGGCTCCATTGCAGGGTTTACTACCATTAGGTACAAGGTTAAGTAATCATCCAACAAACTGGCCTTTTACCTTACCAGACATTTTAACAAGCAGAGAGGCCACATCAGAAGGGATAGAGCCTTTTTAAGTGACCTGAATCAACATCAGTGTGGTTTTCACTGGTGCAAAGAGCAGTTGTTCTGTCAGACCCAGCTTGCAAGAAAGAGCATAGGAATATTAATGTTTAGATATAACTTCAAAGAAGCAAAGCCAGCTGCAAACCTATTGAAACCCATTGGAAATGAGAGCTACATATTCTGGGGGGAAAAAAATGCTGGACAATGAAGAAGCTGTTCATTCCAATCTCGATTTAAAAAAAATGACATTAATGTGACTTTCATGAACTAGCAGACATACTGCACAAACCTCATAGACTGGGATTAACACCTTCAAGTATCCATGCTGAGATTAAACATGCATCTTCTATCTACAACCAAGCAGCTTTTAATTCAATGAAATGGCAAATTGTAGAATTGGTCCACCACTACTTTCTTGCGCCAACATACAAGGAGAACTGTGACAAGCCGCGTCAGGCAAGTTTAAAAGTTGAGCTTTTCTTGAAATCAAGTGCTGCTCAGTGGATCAGCTTCGTGCCGACTTCACCAGCAGTGTCGAGTGATTCATGAAACCCTTTCAGTCCCGTTCTGCGTCATACGTGCTTTCAACAACACGCACGGCAACGTTAAAATGACGGATTTCTGAATGGACTGTTGCGCTGGAGAGTGGCACGCGTCTGCGCTACAGCTCCGTGTCCACCACTCAAATGTCCTTTCAGTTTCCTCCGTGGATATCCAAAGAATGCAACGATGAAAGGAACGGATCAAAAACTCAGTTGCCTCTAGTTGCTTAAGTCCAACTCAGTGATTCTCTAGAACTTGGCAAATCTAAGTGAGTCTTACCTAGCCACAGTTTCATGCAAACGGTGTCCTCTTGCGCCTCGCATGAACCGGAGAGCCCAATGATCTCGCCTCGGACAATGGGCAGGTGGAGGTCGACTACCATGCGGGCCGACGGTGCACGCCAAAGCAGCTGATCATCAATAAACACTTGGAAATAAAAATCAATCAAGCGCGTCGTTGCTCTCTCAGCACAGTTTCTCCTGATGGATTAAAATAATAATAAATAAACAAATAATAAAATTCTCCCCTTCCGATGAATGAGAAGTTAAATCAGAGTGAGGACTTGAACGCAGCTCTGGCAGCTCCTGCTCTGCTCGGCGTGTGTGACTCTCATGGACTGGAGCTCTGTGACTCACCGCGCCGGGAACAACGCTTTTCAACAGCGTGCGCGCGCGTCCGGTGTTGTCGTGGACGCGTATGTGCGTCTGAGAGGTGAGCACGTTGGAGTGAGTAAGATAAGGCTCAGAGGAGTGTGTTTGTGTGTGTGTGTGTGTGTGTGTGTGTGTGTGTGTGTGTGTGTGTGTGTGTGTGTGTGTGAAGGGGGGGTGAGA
>OMLB01019842.1:32266-45930 GCA_900302555.1 Myripristis jacobus
GGATGGAGTGAAGGCCAAACAATAAATTCAGCTGAATCATCTTTACAAAACAGTTGAAACTAACCCTTTTTAGCCTGGCACAACTCCCTTTGGGACTACTCATATCATAACAAGTAACATCAACCTAATGCCAAATATGAAAAATAAGTGTCTTTTACAGAGACAAAGCATTAAAAGTGAATTTATTTTTTATTTACCAGGGAAACAATATATTCTACGTATGATACCTGCATATTTGCAGTGCCCATTAACACACACACACACACACACACATATAGTAAATAAAGATTGTTAATTATTCACCCTTATAGACATACTTTAGATGTTAGATATATTTTAGTTTCCCTTACATCAAAAATGCCTTTGGATTTTGTTAAACTGATTGATTGATTGCTGTACATCTTTACCTTAGCATTTATGTTGGAATGTGAAAATGTATGAGCTGTATTTGTAATGCACCCTTTGAGCTGCATCACTCTTGAGCTCCCTGACTTTGTGCTCCTTTGGTTCTGCATTCAATCCCTGAACTCCCCGAACATCTGAAACCCACTACCTCTCATTAGCATCGCATTGCGTCACGACCTAATGAGGCTCATTGGAGCCGCTCGTTCAGATCTGCTCCAAGTGTTTATTTTGGGGGCATTTGAACAGTGGCAGAGGAAAAGCCTAAACGGTACCATGTGTGTGTGTGTATGTGTGTGTGTGTGTGGATGGGTGTGCCTGACATGGGGAAACAGTAGGGCCCCTGTTTCTCCTGGGTTTGGCCCAACAGCAGTTATGTTCTGGACGTCACACCCGCCTCAGTACCTAGCAGGACACACTGGAGCTATTCTTGGGCACCAATGACATAATGGATCATCTCGGCTGCCCGCCCTCCCTATCTAACTTTTCTTGTCCCACATGCAACATGCAGGCAACGAGAACATCCAAACTATGACGTAAACCGAGGCGTTTCTGCTGTGAGCGATCAAGTAATGTTGCATGACGGGCATTTAGCTGATGCTGCAACAAAGTACCGCTCAGAAAGCTCCCTGCTCGACCGCCAACTTTACGCACAGCCGTTAGTAAAGAGTGCAAGGGTCAAAGCCGCAGCGCCCAGACAGTAGACATAGCAAATATTCGTGCTTCCCTGTGAATATTTATCTACAGCAGAGAAGTGCTAGGTAAAGAAATAGGAGCTCGGATGAAACACGTACACACAGGCAGCTATGGGTGATTTATTTTGCATATCTAGGCCAATTTTCTGGCTTGATGGTGTGTTTTGTTTTTTTTTTTTATATCATAAACGCAGCATAAAAATGTGCAACGGTGTGAAAGCGCAGCAGCAAACAGCAGGTTTTGGTGTCAGCCCCGCAGAGTTAAAGAGACAGCGCCTTTTCTCCGCAATCACACAGCGGGGACGTTCATCACAGAAGAGGAAGACATGCACGTCGTCTCACAAGACCAGATTCCAGTGAGGCCTAATGACTGAATGTGAGTGAGGGGTGTGGTGACAATCACAGTCACACCTCAGTGTTCCTGTGCCAGGTGCTTAGCGGTTTAGTCGAACGGCCCATGCAGCCACCTCTGACCGAAACCAAACGGTTGATACCCGTTCTGGGAATCGTCAGAAATGACTAACTCAAGTAGCGGCAGATGAGGCAGGAGGAGTGAAAGAGGGTGAATTCCAGCACTTCATCAAAAAGTAACTCCTGGAATGCACGGAGCATCACAAAGCGACGATACCCAACAGTGTGAGAGTGGAGGGAGTTTTCCTTTAACAGGACAACAGCAGGATTAAGTGTGAAGCAGGGAGGGGGAGAGGGCCATGGGATTTCGGCTATTATGGGAAAGTAGGTGAGAGAACGGCACGAAGAGTTTCTTGATGTGTCGAGCTTTCAGTTCGTATTTTCAGAAGGAAGTGGCAATGAACCCGAATGAGGTGGCAAGGTCGCACCAACATCGGGGAACCAGGAAATCTCTGAGAAACCTCGGCCTGGCAGAACAATAGCAAGGTCAACATTGAGTCTACAGGGTTGTGGCCTCTGTTTTGGTTTCATAATTTAGGCCACAACCTCATGGTCTTAAATAAGAGCAGATGAGCGGACAAGTCGTAACAAAGTGTTTGAAGATACACCACATCGCAACTGGGACAGATATTAGACATTTCGTAAGTGCACTGAAGCGGTACAAGCCTCCAACCGCTCATGTAACAAGTGTTTTATGACCTGTGGGTTCCCTTTTGTGTTCTGAGCGTTGTAAATTAAATGTCATCTGTATTTTACCGACGAGAATCCAGCGAGAGTTGGCAACCGTGAACGCGACATTCCAGTTTGCTATCTCCAGCTGCGATTGATGCCAAAAAAAGAAACATGTCAGCACAATCTGTTCCTGGCACAGAAACGGATTATAAAACAAACAGTGTCAACTTTTAGCATCATTCGATAAGCATCGGAACTATCAGCTATCATTCCTATTGAAATGAATGTGCGTGTCAGATTGAGTGAGGCGATGTGGGTTTTTTTTTTGTTTTTGTTTTTTTCAGGAATGAGGAAATAACTTGAAGTAACTGAGATCAAACTGTTTACCACCAACAAAATGCCATTCCACATACACTGACGCAGACATAAGCGCTCTGTTGGTGTAGAGTTATTATAGATCCCTGTTGTTTTTTTGTTCGGATGATCGGTTGATTCTTTCCTTTCTTTCTCCTTCGCTAAAAGTATCTGCATCATTGATTTCTATTCGACAATAGAAATGCAATCAGCAGAATGTAGTGTGACTGCTTTCCTGAATTTTATCACGGACATTTGGACAGCGGTAAACGGTTTAAGTTTAAACCAACAAAAATACCTGGCACATGCTGTCAGTGGCCCAAGCTGTAAGAAGGAGGGTGGGAAACGACGCCTCTCTCGTGGTGCATTCAGTACGTCACCTTTTATGGGGATATTAAAATCTGGAGTTTGAATCCCCCCCCAATATGGCTGTTTATATAGGTGTCATGTTTTCAACTTTTTCTGAAGGTCATACTAAGCCTGTTGTGCTTGGACCCCATAAACTGTTGTTTGCAGTTATATTAATACTTGATTGATACGTTTTATCAATCAACATCTTGCTATCCAAATTTGAATGTGTGTCTATGGATGTGACAACATCACCTGAAAGAGTCACCGGTGATATGACATGCCTGTGCAATGCAATGAGACAATCTCTGAGGAAAATCATCATTCACACCATAAATGGGCAGCCCTGTCACCTGCAGCAGCACTCTGGGTGACTTTTTGGCTGCTTCCGCCTCGTCATCTTATTAACCACATAACCTCATCGCTGTATGTCACTCGAGCTTTTCTTTTTTTTTTTTGTTTTTGTTGTTGACTTGAAAAACACACACCCCCATGTGTTCTTGTGGAAGATTTTCTTGAAAGGGGAAGTTAGCATAGGTCTCGGTGAAGGAAAAACAGGAATGGTAAGTTCAAGATCTTGGTGGATCGCCACTCCCTGTGCCGTTCTCGCATTTTTACTGCAGTGGAAAAAAACGTGGCAGGAGGAGTTCTTCGGTTCACCTACAGTACGATCAACACCAGTGTCAATCAGTGGACCATCTCAGCACATGTGTTATGTCATAGAAAACAATAATAAATCATCTGGAGATAGGTTTTTCTCAGTCAGTGGGATACAAACCCCAGGCCTACGTGGGATGGATTGATCATCGGTGACAAATGTGCGACATAACCCCGGTGTCCGAGTCATGACCTCCAGTGTGGTAGCCTGTGAATAATCCAGGATGCGCATATTGATCAACGCTCTGCATATCACAAACCAAACACAGCATGCAAACGAGACCTGGTTCAAACACAATATGTAATGCAAAAACTAATTTAGTCTCTTATTCAGTCTTGAAATCTTACTTTACTGTAATCACTGTCAAGAAAAAAAAAAAAGAAGAAGAAGTCACCAGTGGGATGAGATAATCTCACATGATTCTGATGCAGTTTCACTTCTTTCAGAAATTTTTCTTGTGTTGAAACAAGGCAGAGGCAGGTCAACCCACTAGTATCAAGAAAATGAGACTTATTTGAAGAAAAATCTAGAAATAAGTTGATTTGAATAGGAAACTAATAGGATTATTTTATCCCACTGGCAGATTTTGTCACTTGTCACAAGATTTTAACACTGAATATGAAACAAAATGACTTGTTGGAGAATTTTTTGCGGTGTGTGCCTTGCAGTCATTTTTTTTTCACTTGATTAAAAAGGACATGAGTTAGAGTGTTAATCCCACCCCTTATTTGAAAACCTAATTCTGAGCAGTTTCATCCCAGACACTTTCAGAGAAAGCCGTCAGATTAACAATCCAAGCACTCCCAGTTGACACCTTACCCAACAAGTACAACAGGCCTCCTGAGTCTCCTCATGAAATCTCACAAAGGAAAAGGCTCATTTTACCCAGAACAAAAGGGGAGTGAGTAGGGCTGTATTGTGTTCAGTAGCCTAAGAGTCCAGTTTTCCTGTTAATGGGCAAAATTCAAAGGAAACAAAACGAGGGAAGTATCAAGAAAGAGACGGATGCAAGCCTCTTAAATGTGAGCGGCCTTTCCTTGACATGTTTGGGAACGCTTCCTGAATGGGATCAAGTGTGGATGCCAACAGGGATCAATACTGAGGGAAATCTTGTACGGCCCATTTCCCTGCTCAAGACCTGGTAACATTTCTGGGGAAATGCCGGTAAGGCTGTGTTGTGAATGAAAACAGTAAAATTTCAGGGAAGGGGGTGTAAACGGGTACGTCAGTCTGACGAAAGATGCTTTGACGTGGGGATAGCGAACCAGTCACGAGGCTCCACCGGCGACACGTTTGAATCTGTGACTTTAGCTGCCGTCATTTTTGCACAGGAGGTTTCCTCACTCAGTGAAATGACCTGGAAGTGTCTATGATAAGAGCTGGTTGAATCCTCTACTATTAAGGAAAAGTGCTTCAGTACTTCCTCTTCTATCTCCCTTAGCACAGGATACACTGCACCATCATTTACAAAAGGAAAGGAGATAATAGCATCCACCAATTCCTCACAGCAGCAACATTTAAAGGGATGCACCATTTGGCCATTCACATTTAAAAGTGATTATGTGCATAGACTTATAACCATCATAATCAGAATATTAACCATAACTCAGAGGTTTGGCTTTCAAAATGAGGATGATATGTGCAGTAGTAGATTTGGAAGCCTAATACGTTACACCTATCTTGCAGGAATCTAACAATTATTTTCCTCCAATCATACAAATTGGGATTCATGTTGATAGATATGAGTGGATGGGAGGATGAGCGTAGGCAATGTGACAACCAGCAGCCTATATTTCTTTTTTATTTCAGTTCCAACCGTGGTAATGAGGTTATATTTTTCGCCGTGCTGTCTGCGTTTATGTAGCCCCCACGAAACAACACGGTTAGAAATGCACAGGGTTTTATCTAAGTATCTAAGATGAGCTATAAATAAAGGTTACTTACTTACTTACTTACTTTTTGTTGTCCATTTTCGGAACAGTGTCGTTTCATCGCGGCAGACCCACATTAATAATATCAGCCATCGCATACTTACGTTTATTACATATCTGAGAGTAAATGCAGTCAGATTCTCTTTGCACCACGGTTGTCCTTTCCTAAGTCCTTATGAATTCTCCCTCGCATATTTCCTTGACCTCCATTTTCCATCAGCGTTAAGGAAAAATGGTTAAGAAAAGATATAGGATGCAATTTTTTTGACTACTCGACCACAGCCTTTGTTTACGGTTGCCTTGCCTCACAGGTGATTTGATAACTGCAATACAAGTTCTTTTTTTTTTTCTTTTTTTTGAGAAATAAGGAATAAGGCACCTCCCTCTCAGTCCATGCACAGGAAGAAATTGCTAGGCAGCTGTCTGGAAATGTCAGAGATGCTGTAATGTACAAGAAAATAACAGGAATTGTATGTGAGTGCTTCATGCTGAGGCAGAAGAGCCAGAGAGGTACCAGGAACTCTGTGCGAAGAAGCTAAAGAGTAGACTCTGCAGGCTTTGACGGCTTGACAGCAGCTATGATATATTGCGTATCCACCCTCCAAAACCCACTTAATCTCACACACACACCCCGGCTCTTTGGCTGTGCTCCGAGCTTTGATGCCTTGTTACTGTAAGCTCTAAGGGAGAGGCGATTTCCTCAGGATGTTGCTTGCCTACAGTATGTACTCCCTGCTCGTCTATGAGTTCAGCAGCTCCGTGTGCATAATCCATGTCAGGATCCTCGGCTGCTTTTGCAAACTATGGAAATGCAGGGACATGTTGAGCAGTGAGGTGTGATATACAGCCCCCAGGTTGTTTACCGCTCGCTGTAGGTTAACACTGCAGGGTGTTGGCTGGGCAAACACAGGGGAAGAAGCCGGTAATAAATAAGTTCTCGCATTCCCATTTAAAGGTGAATCATCGCCATATACAGTAAATGCATAGGACTAGAAGCAATAAAAATGTCAATGCGCAATGTTTCCAGGCACAAATAGCACCCTTTGACTGGAACGCTGGAATGACACACTCCAAAAGGCAAAACACACCGCACAATAAGTGTTTAAAAAGATTAAACCAAAGACAAATTACTTCACAAAATGAAGATGCATTTCTGGTTTTATCTCAACTTTTGTTTTCATTTAAGGTGTAAATTCAGGTTTTTATATTGTAAATGGCCTTTCAGGGCTAATTCAGGAATGATATTACAGAATGTATCAAATTAAGGGAAAACCAAAGGGGGATTAATAATCCTGGATTTACTGTTTCACGAATCAAATAAGGGACTCATTAAGATTACATGAAGGGAACTTTTTAGGTACGATTTTATAGCATCCTGGAATTAGTTCAAACTATTTAAATCCATGCACAAAACACCAATTCTTTTCAGGGTCCAATTAAGAATATTTTAAGGTGTTAAAATAAATGCATCCTGTTTCCTCGTGAAAGGTAAACTATGCAAAATTTGCGGAGGGTTGACTAAAGTGATGACTGTTTAGACTCATTTAACAAAGAATGTGAACTAAACATGAACTCAGTGAACTCGTACAACAATGAAAACATAATTCATGCGCTTATTAAACCAATCGGCCTGCATTTTTGCATACTGCACATTTAAATTTAAATTTTTCACATTAAACAAAGAAGAGGCAGCCGCTCTTCTTCCAGGAGGTTGATAATTATTATGTTTTTTCTATGTCTCTGTATCAGGCAGTACTAATCGGTGTGCTTAGCTGTGCACAAACATCCAAGACAGGCCTGAAGTTTGCACAGCAGTCACGGGGCTAAAAGGATTACTAACTTTCAAGCAACTCAAAAGTAATCCTTGTTGACAATAGCAACAGGATGATACGCAAGACGCTATTATCTGTAAACATGGCTGACCTCGGGATCGGCTCACCTGTGGGGCTAAAATTGTGAAAGGTAACCTGTCTGTGCTTGAGTGTCAGCCTGAGGTTAAACAGGGAAGTTGCCGGGTTTATGGAAGTGTCATTCCCTGCCAATGAGAAATATGAGACCGATAAGCCGAATGTGCAGCCAACACTTCTTTGTTTGGGTTGTGTGTGTGTGTGTGTGTGTGTGTGCGCCGGGCGATTAATTTAACCCAAATTGACGGCAAAAAGGGATGTTTGCTCATGGCTTACAGACAATGAACGAGGAGAATTTATTGTACCTCTTCCAAGGACATTGCAGTGGAATCGGGCCAGTAATAAGACACTTATTGCTTTTCTTTACAGGAAAATGAGGTGGCTATTTATTTTACCTTGCGGACAATGTGCCCTCCTGTGTTATTGTTTAGTTTTCTAGTGAAATTCCCTCTCGGCCAGAGTCCCCCTTGTGAGCAAGTGGCCGAACCACCTGACCTTTCTGGATCACATGACTCACATGCCTGCCTCAGGGAAGCTCCAGGAGAAGGCAGACTGGGCTGGGGGAAAAAAAAAAAAACATCTGTCAGGCTGACTGGCTGCAACGGTTTTTACACAGAGCGGCTGCAGATGCCCTAATAAGGAATGTTAATGGGGCTGAGTTGGCGGTGAGGAGGAGAGAGAATGACATGGTGTCTGCTCTTTCCCTACATGACGGTTGCATCAGCCCACTGATGAGATAATTTCCTCTTTTTTTTTTGTTGGTGACACCAGGCATATATGTAACTGGGTGATGATGTTTGGGTTTAAGTTTAAGAGGCACAGGCCAGACAGGAGGAAATGTTTGTCTGGGGAAATTCCCTCACTGATAATTTGTCTCCTTTTTCTTCTATTTTCTTCACACAATTGCAAAGGGACATTATGTGCCCCTCAAAGTAAGATGTCCTGTGGTGGGTGTGGCTTTTTAATATTTTACAAGCAGAGATTTCAATATTTCAAGCAAGAGTGACAGAGAGAGAGACCGAGAAGGGAAGGCACTCCAAATCCTGTGTGCCACGAGACAAGAGGATCTGTAAAAAACGTGGCCTCCAAGAGTCAAAGACTGAAATTCATTCTCTGTTTCGGTGCCCCAAGTATATTGATACTCATAATAATTCATGAATCCCAATTTGAGTCATTATTTCCCAACTTCCGCCTCCGCTCAGGCCCTAAGAAAATCCCACATCTTAGGAGAATGGGAAAAATGTAGGCTATGACCATTTCCCCAAAAACTTCATTTTGGAGTGTCACTGTGTCAGGGGGGAAAAAATATAAAGTTTTCACTGTTTTCATTGTTTCCACTCCACTGTATATGTCAAAAACTGTCATTTAATTTCATCGTTTCATTACATCAGATACTAACTGTGCCATTTATAATGTGTCTTTCAATTTCTGCTATCATTTAACTTGTCCTTAGGATGAGTGGAAAACAATGGCATCATGCTAATAAAGCTTATTGAATTGAATTGAGCTGACTGGGGAGAGCGAGAGAGCAAGAGAGAGAGGGAGTTAAATTATGTAACCACCTAGAATAATGAATATAAATGGGACTTTAATGGATTCTGCTGTGACCGCTGTGTCCCCTGAGTCCACCTACTCATGATAAGCAGAACAGAGAGCGTCTAGCCATTTGAATAGCCGCCTTATCACAATGCTTTCCCTGCACTGGGCTGGGATTTGTCATTCTGTTTTTCTATAAAAACACATCAGTGCGGTACAATGGCTGATTACGGCCTGCGCTTGTCCTAAAATGGAAAGTAAGGAAGTTAAAGAGGGACGTTTCTGTCAGTGACACCTCTCTTGTTTTGACTGTATTTCGGTGGCCTCCATCGCCCCCCCTGCTTTAACTTTGTCAGGTATTTAGAGAGTGATAAATGTGGTGATGACTGCATTGTTGTGGAAATGCTCCCCAGCTGAGGGACCAATCAGAAACTAGACTAAACAGGAAGAGGCGGTGACTTCCTGCCCGGGCCTGGAGGGCCTCCGATACGTGTCCACAACCCCAGTGTCCTCAAGCAGTTTTCTCAATCACACAGTGGGAGAAAGCACATCTGTAGAAACACTGGAATTCACAACCGCAAAAGAAAATTCTTATTTCTCAAGATAATATTGAGCAATTTGAATGCTGATGTATGAACTTGAGCAAAGCAAGGGAGCTGTGATTTTTTTTTGATCGAGTCATCAAGTGATAAAACCATTTCCCCACACTTCTTCTTCTTCTTACAGATGACCAGACATGTGAAAAATGTTGGCAGTACACATTTACAAAACCCCACAACTGTTCATATTATACCTTAGATGTTTTATTGCTTATTTTTATACTCTAGTTATTTGCTTACATTCCACAGTATTTCTTTTCCCCCGCTGAATCCTATTGTTTTTGGTGCGGCAAATCCTAATTTCAGGATCTACAAAGTTTCATCTTGTCATCTTACATATTTTCTTGTTCATACTTGCTCGGTAAAATAAAGGTTATTAGGATGTCAAACAAACACAGAGCTGTCAGTGTCAGTCTCCCATTCATTATCAGAGCAGCTCCAGCCCTCAGGCTTTGGTTGTGCTTGTCTCTGGACTTTCAAATTCACTGCCGAGCACTGAAGTGACGCTAAACCCATTTAAAACATGAATTTTCCACCGAGATGTGAGAGGTCCTTAAGGTCAAAAACGGCAATAAATGGAGTGTTAGGAGCTTCATTTTCTGCAGTAAAGCATTCCAGCAGGGCTCAGCGGCTTTAGCTCCCCTTGTAGGGTAACGACATCGTCTGGACGCTGGTAAGACCGAGCAACTGTCCAGCGAAGTGAAAATATCCCACTTGTTTGAACCGAAATAGCTGCAGCTCTTACTAGCCCGGCAACAATGCCAGCAAATGTTTTCATAGCTAACATTGCTGTAGAGCCCACTTGATAAGTCCTCAGCCCTCATGTCTCCTGATATAACGTCAGATTGGTAAAATAGTCCTGGGTAAAATGGTGACGATCAATCAAACGCAGGCGGAATCAAAAAAGCTGGAGAATCAATCAAACGAAGGCGGGAGGAATAAAAACAGAGGCCGTGTTCTGATTGGATCACACGACTCTTAAAGTGCGAAAGCGGCTTTTAATCCCCGGCAACACTGCTCTTTCACTCACAGTAAATCAACCAACAGGCCCCTCTCTCTGCTTCAGATTCTGGCGGTTTCATGATGTTTGCTACACCCAGTGGTGGCAATAAAAAAAATCTTTCGATGAGAGGCTACATGGTTTAGTTTCCCATCCCTTGAAGGGAACGCACTAAATGACCCGGAGGAGCCAGGCATGAGTGTTTACCTTTCTGTTCGAATGCCAGTACAATTAAAACCACAGCATACCGAGTCTTCTTTAACGAAGCACACAGAACTTGGCTGTGGATGTGTTTTCCAAATTGAATTTCCAAAACTTCTTCCTCTTTTTTTTCAATTTTAATTTCTTCAGAAGTGTGAATAATGACGGTGTTATGTAACAAGCGGCCTGTTCATTAGAGCTGAAGTGGCACAACCTTGGGGCATGATTTTAGTTTATTTGGAGGAGCTTTAGGAGTAATTTTTGGCTCGCGTTGCTGGCTTCATAACGCTGCCATTATCATTTTTAAATGGTACCTGAAAGATTTTCACTTTTTTCCTTTCATTTGGGAAAAATACTACATTATGTTCATGTCATAATGTAAAAAAACACCCTTTGTATGGGCCTCAAAAGTTTTATTTTCATACCAGAAATGATTTTATAACAGTAGGCCAAAGTGTCACGTTTTAACAAACAGTGGCTGTATGGATGTAGCTATCCAGGCCAGAGGGAGGTTTGTCTCTTTGTCTCTTACTCCCACTTGACTTACTAATATTGCTGACAATGTTTCTGTCTCCAGCCGCCTGTGAGTCTTCAAGTGCGTCTGTCAAGGGTCTTTTGCGCGCGTCATCTGCGCTGCCGGAGAGGCTGCTGATGAAAACGGTGGCAAGATCTGCTTCTCGGCTTGCGTCGAATGAAAGGCACCATTAGTCAGTCTTAAAGAGCCACACCAACCTCGCTGGCTGCACACAG
This sequence comes from Myripristis jacobus, assembly GCA_900302555.1. NCBI lineage: Eukaryota > Metazoa > Chordata > Actinopteri > Holocentriformes > Holocentridae > Myripristis > Myripristis jacobus. The sequence continues at coordinate 43,731 of OMLB01019842.1, forward strand.
GAGCTATTAATAGGCACATAGGTTGCCTTATGTTTCAGGGGAAAAGCAGCCTGTGAAGCCTTCGCAGTCAGCCTAGAAAAATCCCCCAACCCTGTTCATTTCCTCCCCACCCTCCTCTCTGCAGAAGCCCGGTACTGTGATAAATCTCCCACAAATTTATTTTTAGCCCCAGCCAGCAACAGTCTCCTATTTAGAGTGCCAGAATAACAGCCCTGTGTGACTTGTGTAAAGATTAAACAGATGAAAAATAAAAAAAACCAAAAACAAAAGGCACTGAAGTAGGCATAACTGCAAATATGTCACTCATTAGTGATTTTCAAACACTTGAACCACAACTAAGAGAGTGTAGGTTAAAATTTGTACACTGACACTTCAGACAGTGCAAATATTTCACGGTTGAATCATTCACCAATCACTGGTGCAAAAACAGCTTTCACACACATGACTAAAGCAGCTGAGACTTTGTGTCGTCTGGCCTCGCTGAAAATTATTAGCACTTCTCGTAAAGCAAATTACCACAGGGGAGAAGATTAACATAATGTTGTTATTCAGCGGCCTTGTGAAGAGATAGGATGACGGTCATATGGCTGAGGAGCACTTCAAAGAGCATTGTTGCACCACTAAAAAAAATATAAAGATCTCTGATGTAGTGTGACTCCATTACCTTGTGATGACGGCAGCTACTGTCAGGCTATAATTAACTATATTACACATCTAAGGGAAAGTTATGACTGGATTGTAAATTTTTTAAAGGTTTTGTTTTGTGTGAGCTGAGTCCAGCTTCATGATGTGGGTGCCTCGCTGTGTGTTTACATGTGCCACAACACAGTTTGTAGTTAAAACTGATTTTTCAGAGCAGATTTAGTTAGACGATATCTTCAAGGATGGTTAGTCTGACGTCTTCTGGTGTCGAGTTATGAGCTACATTTTAAGTTAGTGGGCTATAGTTTCCCAAAATTGCCGCTTGTTACATTGACGGGAACCCCAGCACCTTATATGAATGATACTGATGCCATAGATTTCTGCTCTAGTTTGACAATCAAAGGATCCGACAAATCAAAAAGCTGCCTTTTCCTTAAGCATCACATGAGGCCCCATCTGTATCATCCAAGATTTGGGTGTTATTCAGAGTTGGTCAGTGTAATAAGATGCAGCTTGTTTTGGTTCTTTTTCTACTGGGTATAATTCAAGGGGTCAAATCAAAGGGAAAAAAAATCTGAGCACAGAGCGACTTCATATTGTCAGAGTTTAGTGACATTATTCACAAACCGGGATGACAAAAACACCCATTTAATGAGACATTTTAGCCGACTATCCCTTTAAATTTTGAGCCAGATTAGAGAGATGTTTGCACATTTACCAAACAAAAAGCTGTTAAAAAAGGGATTAAAAGGAGATGTATTCCTATTGTTGGTGTTAAATTATGGAACAATACTAATACAAATTTGAAAATGTCGAACTCACTTTTGGTTGTCAAAAGAAGGGTTTATAAAGCTATTTTTGACACTCACAAGCGTGAATGATTTTTATTTATCATTATTTTTTTATTTTTATATATAAGCATTTTGCCTCTGCCTGTGCCCTCAGTCATTTCTTCATCACATCACAGTCATCACTCTCAAATACTTTGTTCACTGTATACTGTCAAGACTGTTTATACTCGTTGTATCATAGGTTATATATCATATAATATCATATACACTCACCTAGAGGATTATTAGGAACACCTGTTAAATTTCTCGGTAATGCAATTATCTAATCAACCAATCACATGGCAGCTGCTTCAATGCATTTAGGGGTGTGGTCCTGGTCAAGACAATCTCCTGAACTCCAAACTGAATGTCAGAATGGGAAAGAAAGGTGATCTAAGCAACTTTGAGCGTGGCATGGTTGTTGGTGCCAGACGGGCTGGTCTGAGTATTTCACAATCTGCTCAGGTACTGGGATTTTCACGCACAACCATTTCTAGGGTTTACAAAGAATGGTCTGAAAAAGGAAAAACATCCAGTATGCGGCAGTCCTGTGGGCGGAAATGCCTTGTTGATGCTAGAGGTCAGAGGAGAATGGGCCGACTGATTCAAGCTGATAGAAGATCAACTTTGACTCAAATAACCACTCGTTACAACCGAGGTATGCAGCAAAGCATTTGTGAAGCCACAACACGCACAACCTTGAGGCGGATGGGCTACACCAGCAGAAG
>OMLB01019844.1:0-12278 GCA_900302555.1 Myripristis jacobus
GACCGAGCCCCAGCCGCCTCCTCCTCGCAGGCTGCTACCAGAGATCCGCTACAGCGCCGAGACGGGAGGAGCGTCAGCTGAAACCATATTCCTTCCTCCTTTTTTTTTCTCCCGGTGATATGAGAGGAGAGGCAGAGCGCTGAAAAACGGGGAGGGGGGGGCGTTGATGTACTGTATACTCTCTCTCTCTCTCTCTCTCTCTCTCTATCGCTGCCTTCAAGGGTTCCCAGTAAGCTCCGACTTCCGAGTGCGTAACGGTGCGTTCACTTCACGTCCTCTTGCTGCGCCAATTTGGAGGCCGGTTGTCGCTACAGACAGTAAAACAATAAAATAATAATAATAATAATAATAATAAAACTCCTCAGTGTTCATTAACAAGCCTCCCATGTGTTACTACACAGCCATAAGTCGCGTATAGCCCATGAGTCATTACTTTAGGTTATTTAGTTATTTAATTTTTATTTCTCTGTATTCATTTATGTCATTTTATTTTCTAGTAATGTAGCCATATTGATTTTTGGGATGCGTGTAAACTAGTGTGCTAATGTTGATTTATTTATTTTTTTTTCTGTATTGTCACTGTGTGTGTAGTGGTGTAGTTTGTATACTATATGACAACCAAACTTACATATTTAGCTGTGTGGTCTATGTTTGGTCCACTAAACCTGTGAGAATGCCAATAATGATGTAGGTGTTCATTATATCTTTTGCAGTAATATAAGGAAATCCCAGTCTAAATAATATTCACAGTAATGTTCAGCAAATGGACGAGTTGTAAGCATGGTCAAAATGCATAACATCTACAAGTTATGGGACAAAATGTAAATACAAAAGTACCAGTTATTTACACAAGGCGCCAAACAACACGGCATAAGTAATAAACTCTGACTGTAAACACTGACGTCCGAGACCGTCCTAAACGTCACACTGCCGCAACTCAGGTAACGCACGGGAAATCGCATTCATGTGCTTATCAGTGGGAATTACAAAATTTCCGACATGACCTGAAGGCAACAATTCTTTGAGCTCACGCCTCGCACCTATGTACCTCAAATCTCGCGAGAGCTCCTGCGTGAGAGAACTCAAAATAGTGCACAAAACTGACCAAATGTTGTCTTGCCATTTTGAGTCATTTTTTACGTCTTCCGGCGAAATTCTCATTTCTAATCTGAAAATTATTTCAGTTTAACATTGCATTATATATTTTAATATTAGGTATTTTAAATATTGTAATCATATCATAAAATGTAAATAAAAACATTACAAATGAATGCAAAGAAAATATGAAATATAATAACACCATAGATTATGCCTACATATTTTATAATAATAAAAAGTGCAATAATAGAAGCATTAAAATATTACAAATCATATTAATATTCTTAAAATGACCATTAAAAGCCTCTTTTTGTATAACTGAGTAATAATGGAATTTATGTAAAACCTTAAAATCATGTATCAACGTTACAAAAAACTAAGACCTGTTGATTGTAAAGTTCACTAAATATCTTAAACTTCTCTAATCAAGCCTTGTCTCCTCTTTGTTTTCATTTATTAGTGATATTACTATCATGAAACTCACAGTAACATGCATTTATATAAATTTTAATCGTCTAAATTATCAGTATTTGCATGACTTATTGTTTGTATGTATGGGCTTCTTCTCAATTAAATAAATACATAAGTAAACAAACAAACAAACACATAAATAATACAAATTGTTTGCCATGATGTTTCTTCAGTAGGTCGGTGGTTCTCAAAGTGGGGTCCGGGGTCCACCAAGGGGTCCATGAGGATATTCCAAGGGTCCTTACAGCAAAGGGAGGAAAAGCTCGATGTCATTGCAACCCTGATGGAATTTTTTTTTTTAAACAACATTCTTTCTAATGAACATCTGGTGATTTTTCCTTCATGTTTGCTCTCCGTTATGAGGATAATAATTGCGCTCACGTGATTGGACTTTGATTCACTTGGTAAAAAGATGCTAAACCGGGTCTCCCAGCTAAATGAGGAATATTTTAATATCACTTTACTTTAATTTTCAAGAAATCCCAGCTGCAGCATGCATGAGAACGACCATTTTAATCACTGGTTTCACCCACAGCTCTAGTGTCTTCCCACACACAGGGTAGACAATTCAATTCTGAATCAATACCAACAAGAAAGATCCTCCCATTCGAGCTTCCTGCACGTTAAACCTGAGCAAACAGGGGTCCGCTGCTCGCCATTTGGAGAGGGGCTGAAACCTCCAAATGTTTCATCAGCTCTCATCAAATAAGGATTTGTTGTTTTGATGCGAGATCATGGAGGGGAACTTTTTGTGCACCCCTGCCAGAGAGAGCAAATGAAAGATATACAGAGAGCACCAAGCAGGCAGATGGTGGATCTCTCTCTCTCTCTCTCTCTTGTTTGAACCCCCTCCACCCCGCCCCCCTCCTGTCTTTTGCTTGGTGTTGTTGTCCCCACTGGACTGAACCACGCACAGCAGAGAATGTGCTGTAGGCAGCAGAAAGAGGGAGCCTGTGTGTTGGAGGACTTGTTGGAAAGAGGGCAATGCAAGGATGAACAGATGTAGGAGACAGAGAGAAGAGAGAGGAGGAATTCATTTCTTCTTTTTTTGTGCAATTAATTGGGAATAGTGCACTGTGAAAGGCAGGGTGCTGTTTTGGGCAAGAAAGAAAAGTGCAGTCCAGGAAAATAGAACACAGTTTTATTCTTATGAGCTTTATCAGGCCAGGTCAGATTTGTGAATATGCAAGCATCACTCTCAAAGCAACAGTGGCATCGACAGTGTTTTTCTTTTTTTTTTTTTCCATAAGCAATGATATATAATCTGTTGCAGAACTGCCAACAATATCATAAAACAGCGCTCCTCTGGGTGTAAAAGCTCAAATCGACATTTTATAAGTGCTCTGATTCAGCCTCCCACTGCCAAAGCAGCGGTTCCACACTGTGCCACTTGATCACAAATAAATCACCAAATGTCTGAGCTCAAAACTAAAGTCGTGGCTTTTGTGCTCTGAAATCACGCTCACATGCATTCGCTCAATCGACTAACTTTGTAGCATCCAACAAAAATGTGTTGGTGGGTGGATTTTCCATCTGAAATGTCAGCAGTTTCTAAGAAAACGATTAACTCCAACTCTTTTTTTTTTCCACATAATGAGGACAGTGATAATTTCCAGAGAGGGTGAGAGATCTCAGTGCAGGGTAGTAGGGTGACACCTTCTGGACCGACGTCGCTATTGCATGCTGTGCTCAGTGCAGACTGACTGACATGTTGATGGTATCTGCAGGGCTGCAATAAAGTCTGTCAAGTCAAAATTATTTATGCATCCTCTTTAGTTAAAGTGCTATGAAAAAAGGTAATTCGATTTATTTAAAGACAGAAAAATACACACACCGGTTCCACATTACTGAAATGTGTTTAATCAGCACAAGGATCTTTGTTTCGTTTAATTGCATTGGCTGCAGAATTGGCAACATAAAAAGCAGAAACATGCACTATATGTTTTCCAATATGTTTTCCTATGCACGCATTTCCTATGCAATTGTGTAAAGAAAAACAATTTTCAATGCTTTTTTTTTAGCGCATACCCACCTTTAACCTTCCAAATCCTGATGGTGCTCGCGTGATTTCTGGCTTGTTCTCCTCCTTGGTGTCGAAGAGGAAAAGCATCGGCGCACATCTAAGCAGATTACAGGAGCAGGACACCACAAACATGAGCATGAGGGGTTGTATGGTGAACCTCAGCATACAGAAGCAGATTAAAGTCTGTGTACCATGAAGAGTCCTACCTTGAAGGATTAGTGCCAAAGACATTCACAGGTGTGTCAACAACTATTTTGTTGTTCTTGTTGCTGTAAGCATTTCAGGTATTTTTTTTATTCCTGTCAAGTCAGAGATGAGGAAATAAAGTCAGTGGTTTTCTGGAAGGAAGTTAGTATTTTAAGGGATAAATAGTTGTACGGCCCGTAAATAAAATGGTCTTGCTTGAGGAAATGATTTGTTAATGTGTGCCAATTTTGTCCAAGCTGTCCCAAGCCAAAGAAATAATCTCTCTTTAAGTCAATCCCTCTCCCTCCACCCTTTTCCCTTCTTTTATTCTTTAAAGTCCTGTAGTCTTACTTTTTGAAGACTTGCCAGAATTGCAAAAACAGTGCCTTCCCAGGAAGCATGTTTGTCTAGGACAGTTTATTTTTCAGATTTTAGCAGTAAACACCACTGCCCTGCAAAAAGGGCCGTGCAGATGAGACAAAACATGAGGGTGCAACAAAAACTACAAGTTGTATAAAGATTGGATCTTTAGAATGTATTAATCTGAATAATTTTCAAAAAATTGTGCATGTGTGTGTGTATGTGTGCATGTGTGTGTGTGTGTGTGTGATACTAACTGCTGGATATACCACACGCTGATTAAAGATGATTAATAGTCATGCAGAACTTCCTTCAAGTCCCTACTAGATAATATTTTGGGGGATGTTTTATTCCAGAAATGAAATATGGAAACTTTGTGCTGTTGTGGCAAAAGAGGAGAAGATACCTTTACAGCCTGTTATACATGACTTTTTATTTCTTTTTTTGTTAATTATTGACACAGTTTCATGCTCTAAGTCCCTTAAAGTTTTCCAGTTCTCCATCACTGTTTTACACCTTTACACCAGTTATCAAACACATTTCCAAGTTTTTTAGGTCGCTGTGCGCTTTAATAAGTTACCTGGCATATATCAGCACTGGAAGGCAACACGTGTTTGGTTTTTCTTTTTCTGTTGCATCATCTAATGCTATATATATCTCTTCCTTGTGATTTTTTTTCTCAGTATCCCAAGCAATAGCATGTGTCTGCAGACCCGGAGACTGCAGATTCAGCCCCGCAGTTCTGGACCCCTTGGTTTTCGCGACAGCGCCACCTACTGGACGATTCCTGACCCCTTGTTTTGGGGTTAGGGTTAGGGTTAGGGTTAGGGTTCGGTGGCACTGTCGTGGAAAAACTAGGGGCAGACACACGCTTGTTTAGTGGCTGAGTCACCAAACGCATGACGTTAATGAGCATAGCTTACGTGATTACGTAAACGGAAGCAATATAACGCAGGCCGCCCCGAGAAGGCGCGCAAACGCCGCAGGAGAAAGGTGAGTCCACATTTCACTCGTTCACCTGCTGAATACGGAGCCGTAACCTTATAAACCTTGGCGAGCTGACGCTTGAGCCAGAGGCCGAAAAGGGTGTAAAGAAATGAGTTATTTCTGTACTGATGCTAGGCGCTAATTAGCCGCCGGGCACCTGACTCGGCTGCCATTGCGCTTGCAATATGTAACTCGCCGGTTCACTTTTGGCTTTAACGCTCCCAGAAACTCGTCCAGGTATCAACACATGGCTCCATCTTTGAATTATTAAAGTCGTGTTGTTTCCCCTTGATTTGCTAATTCTAGTTTTTAGTGAATGTGAAGTGACGTTCGCCCGCAGCATCATGACGGGACACATGGTGGATTTCATCAGCCCGTCTAAAATGGTGTATTGATTGTAGTGATTACTGCCTGGGTGAATTTGCACTTTCCTGCTGCTAAATGAACGTCTTCAACTATCATTTGTAGTCTGAGCCTTTTTATTCTTGTGCGTGTTTCACTGGTCGGGAGGTCAGGGTGTGTTTTCTTTCCTTTTTTGCTGCTTTTGCTTCTCAGTTTGTCAATGCTGGGAAGTGATGTTTCTGCAAATCTGGTCCAAAAAGGCATTTGTTAGTCTCTAATCCCTGTATCATCTACAGGACGCTCAATCACACCCCTCCCTTTGACTAAAGTCTCCCATAGTGAATATAAGTATTAAAAAAAATCAATACATATGAGAGTATCCATTTTTTCCAGCTCCTCCCCAGTGTGTGTCCTCATGCCTTTCATTTTCCTTATGAAGTCAGTATTTTAGTGCACTATGACTAAGTGCAAGGCCTAGCTCTGATTTTAAGAAAGCTGAATGGGAATTGTGAATCACTGTGAATTGTTTTGACTCCGTTTATCACCCAGTTGATCATATTTTATGTCATCCACCAAAGCGGTGATATGCAGTGGGTTGCATTAAAGTATTTATTTATTCTGTAGAGTATTGCAGGTTCTTGTGGTGATTATAAATATATTGTATCCTCAGGTCCTTGTTGCTCTAATGTTTTTCACATAATGGACCTAATAGCCCGACTAATTGATGCAGGTAACCCAGAGAGGTTTGTAGTGTTTCCGTGCAGCCTCATCTGACCTCTCCTCTGTCGTTGGGTTTTTTCCCGTAAAACATAACTGACTTGAAAGCTTGAAGCGGATGCCCTTATCAGTGACTAAGACAACAGATTAGATTACACAAGGCTTGTATCATATCCTGTGTACTGGGGAAATTCTGAAGTATGTGCCGCCCCGCCAAAAATCAAACCTCAGAGCGGAATATGACTGCTAAAGACATTTAGAGGTTGGCAGTACTGTAAAACACTAACATCAGTGTGTTCTCATCAAGGTTTCCACTGAAGTTCTGTGGGAGAGTGACTCATGTCGATAGGCTTGAACTGTAGTCCATGCCCTTTCTTGCCATTTGGGTCAACTTTGACACCTTTTACTTTACATTTTCAGGCTGTTTTTTCTCTGTTGATTTAATTATTGCATAGAAACTATATGGTGGAAACTGTCAATGTTTGCCGTGTAATTCTAAAAAACAAAATATCCAGTGGTCCCTTCTTTATTCGGCTCTGGATGCTGCTTTCTTCTGCCCCGTGTGTTTAGAACCGGTTGGCCGAATACACCTTGCACGCATCACCTGAAGGGAATCAAGGAAGTATGGGTAGTTCGCTGGAATAGACAAAGCTCCTCCAGCGTGGGCTGAAATATGGGCAGGGTGTGCGACATGTTTCATCCCAAAACAGGGATAACCTTGTTTTTATTTTGTGTTAGTTAAGGTTTCCATTTATTTAGGGTAAATAATGTCCTTATGACCTTACACACACCTCCATAATTTTTATGGTATCTTCAGTAAAAGCATAATAATGCACGTATCGTCAGCCCCTCTAAAATAATGAATCATATTACATTCTGTCAAAATAATTGCATTTTCAATATATTTATATTTTTTGGAGCCCTAATTAGCAGTCTTGAAGTAACATTTCAGGAGGTAAAATTTCATCTTAAGTATGTGATATCCTGTCATTACCTAATATTATGTGAGAGCATATGGATATGTGCTTGATGCCGTCTGTTTTTCAGGAAGTCCTTTCAGGAAATGCTCAGGTCTGTTCCCTCCCTTTGGCAATGACTGACGGTTAAACTGACTGTTAACCAGCAAGAGTGTTTTCTGAAATTTCCTGTTTCAGCCCCTCATGTGTAAACCCCCTGTGGTTTCTCTCACACACACACTGACCGGTTTTCTGCCAGAGTCGGGGGAAAAAAAAAACCCAACCCAGCCTGCTTACTGAAAACAGCCTCAGCCCTGTCATACTTTCAGTCTGAATAGCATCACTGTTTTAAACTTGACTCGCTGTCTGTCCTCGCCTTACTTTCCCTCCCTTTGCTTTTTTTATTTATTTTTTTTTTGACTCTACCGTCTGTTTGCTCCACGTCTGTCTCCTTAACTCGTTTCCTTCCATCTCATCTTCTCTCTCCAGCCTAATAACATCAGCAGCAATGGAGCGACTGAGGTCAATGGTCAACAACTGGGTGAGTGTGTTTTGCGTCATTGCTAGGGGTGTGCGATATTGACAAAAATAATGTCTGTTTTTGAGGATTTTGCCCGAGAATTGATATTTTGCATCCCTCAAATGTATGTTTTAAAAAAAAAATGCTGTCAGTGATATCAAATCTGTTAATATCTAGTTTCATGTCACAGTATGTATATATGGCCCAGCCGTAGTAGAAGCCCTGTTATACTCTTTACAGCCCTACATCACACCTGTGCCTTTTCTGTTCTCTTTTTCTAACCATCTCCATGTAGCAGGTGGACTGAGAGCGGAACACATGCATAATTTATTTTTATACATATGTTCTCCTTTCTTTCTCTCTGTAGAGGATCAGTGAGAGGTACAGCCGATTCCCCCTGCAGCCCGAAGATGAAGGAAACCATGTTGAGGTCAAACTGACCGATGAAGCCGCGGACGGCGGCACGGAGGGCGCTGGCCAATCAGGATACACCTCCCGCGCGAGGCCACCAGCCCAGCCAATGAGCTGGCGCACAATTTGCTTCTGGACCGCAGGAACCATGGTGCTCTTCTTCATCGGTACGGCCCAGACACCTTCAGCTCTCAAGTCATTTTTCTTAAACCAACCTGTATGTGTATACATAACGCAGTTTGTTCAGCAGACGCCTTTTTTTTAACAATAGTTTGTATAGCAGTGACTTGGCTGCGCAACAGGTGTTTGTTCAACTAAAATATCAAACCTCCAGTACATACTGTATTGTTATAGAAATGTTTTGAAAATTTGATGACCAGATTTTGTGTTTTTTGTGTTTGAGCAAAATAGGATAATATCGTTACTCAGAAGTTGTTCACTCCTAAATATCTATTGGTGTCAGCCCCAAAAAGCATCCCCCCCTGTGGCCTAATGATTCTTGAGTATTATTATCTAAAGGCAAAAATGGCTAATAATTCATTTACATCAATGGGGAAAGTTGGGTCCAGACATTATTCTGGCACAGCCTGTTAAGTTAGAGGCAAAGAGGGAAGACGGTGCAGATGTATCAGGACTGGTGATGGTAGGGTACATCTTCTTAATTCCTCTGTTTTAATGCACAACCAACTTTTTAATCAGTCTTGTTATGTCGTATGTGTTCCAGGCTTTGGCTTTGGCTCCATAAACCACCACAACTCTCAGCAGAAGGCAGTGAACTGCACTGCAGTGGAAAAGAAGGTTCTCATCGTAGCGACTGCAGCTCCTGAAGCTGACACGGATGAAACGGACGAAGCTGCAGAAGTTGCACAAGCTGCAGAAGTTGTACAAGCTCAGCTGACCTGGAAGGACATCACCCGCCTACTGACAGAGAAACTCAGTGCTGAAGCCTTTAACAAGGTTCTTAGGTACGCTGTTTAAGTGCACGCACACACACACACACTCTCACTCTTCTTCTTTCAAGATGAAGATAAAAAGGTGACAGGAAGACTTGCACCTCTGTTTGCCCACAGCAACATTCAACATATTGAATAATATGTTGAATCTTACTAGGAAAGTAACGTTATTCACAGTTAGCTACTGCTATAAAAGAAGCTGTGGCCTGTAGCTTTCTTGAAAAGGAAGTTGTTAGTAATTTGAGGAAGCTGGGTGAGGTTAAAAAAAAAAAAAAACCCGCTCAAACCTTATTTTTAGTATTCCAGAACTGGTGCAGAATATAGCGGAGACAGGATGTAGTGTGAGTGTGTGTGATACTTTCCATTCACCTCCATTAACAGAATCATATTCAGTTTGTTGTAGCGTTTGAACCCACATTTCTGGTGCTAAAGGAAGTGTTGCATTCATTTGTAATTTTTGTAGTATACTTTTATACAGGATCAGTTCCCTGTTAGTCCGAAACTAGTTTTTTTAAAGTCTTCACATTAACTTCTTGTAAAAAAAAAACAAAAAAAAACAAAACGCTATACAGTAACTCACAGGTACCTTTTTTTTTTTATTATTTTTTTTTTTATAATCTTAAAATGAACGTTAACAGAAGGTAATGGCTATTGTTTCACCACTGAGGCAGATTTGCATGTCATCCCAATGCAAGAAAGGCTGGTGATAAGACCTGAATAGAGCCATTGTTTTCTGTGACCTTCAGTCAAATGCTGTGTCATCGTGAGACAAAAGACAAAATATGAGGACTTTTCACCTGTAGAGCTTTGTCTAGAAAATAGTCAGAACTGTAAGTTGCTGAAAGGGTTATTTCCAAAACTGACAAAGCCGACACTTTTTGCTGTACAGAAACGGCAGCCTGCCCAGCCGCCCAGCAGGCAGCTCGGCGGACAGTAAAATGGGAAACGACATCTTCAACCAGTTCAAGGCCCTGGGGATGCAGCCCTGGACTGACAGACACTATGTTCAGCTGCAGAAGCAAGACAGGTGAATGCCATGTTTTTGACAACTGATTCTCATTGTGTTGTTTTGTTTTTCCTCTGGTTTTTATGATCTAAAGGTCACAATGTTTTAAGATGCCACGCCAAATGTCACCTTCCATGAATTTATGTATTTCCTGTTTTATAACAGGATGTTATAGCTGGACTTAATGCAGGAAGGGATCTTTTTTTTTTAAAGTGTAAACCAGTAGATCAGTGGGGGACAGAAACACAGAATTGTTGTTAGATAGTGTTAGAAAATTTTATGTACGCCTACTTGTGTAGCTTGAAGTCACCAATTTGAAAGTGGGAGCTCTTTTCAGGAGACTTTAACTGTGAAAAGACCGATTGTCCCATCGACACTGAAACTGCTGCACACATTCAGCTATTACATACGACACTGACTGGCTTTATGAGGGCTTTATAAAGGTCAAAAATACACACTGCTGGTGCTTTTTGGGGATTTAACTTTAAGAGTTTGAAACTGGAATGGACTTCATGTTGAGGTTTCTCTATTTATCCTCCTAGCAATTGTTCACCTCCCTTCATCATCCTAGAGTCACAAATATGTTGCCAGAGATTGTTGGTGATGATTTACATTGATTGAACAAAAAATAACACATTTTTACTCTTTCATTGACAGTAAGAATCCAAACCGTGTCACGTTTGGTTCCGATACCTTCCAGCCCACAGGGTATCTTGCCTACAGCTCTAAAGGAAAAGTTGAGGTGAGTTGACGTGAACCTTGGAGGATCAAAACCTGAATCTGTTTGTTTTGTTTTTTTTAATGAGCTCCCATGCAGGCTGCTGTCAGCACCGGCCACAATATTTATAGAAGAAATGAGGGTTAATGTCATGCTGATCCTAAGCCAGTTTATGTTTTTTCCACCCACTGTAAGGCAACACCATTCAACTCAGTCTGGTGTGCTGACAGGGTTTAAACACACACACACACACACACACCAGATCACCACCTCATAGCAATCACCACACATTTAGATATGGCGCAAAATCCAGCAGGAGTAATTCAGATGATCTTTGTTGTGTGTGTGTGTGTAGGGCAAAGTTGTGTATGGCAACTACGGGCGTCCAGAGGACCTTGATGTGCTGCTGATGAAAAACATTTCGCTGGCTGGCTGTGTGCTGCTGCTCCGAGCCGGACGCACCAGTTTTGCACAGAAGGTAAGTGTGCATGACAGAGACAGAGCCGCTGATTTGATGCCTTGATACACTTTATATAAAAAATGAAGCTCAGTTTTTCTTTGAACGGGACTGAGAAACGCAGAAGAAAGGGGGCTAAAATATTCAATCTAAAACTAAACAGAAGAAAAGAAATGCCCATTACTACTTTGTGCAAGTAGATAAAAAGCTCAGTTATCACTTTGTTTTTCATAATTTTAATCACAAGATTTTGACAATAAAATCAAGTAGAAGTTTTTTCACTGGTAGAAGGGACAAATTTGAGCTGCCACAGGCAAAATAAACAAGTATATCCGCAAGTATTTGTTTTTGGTAATGCGCATTATTAAATGTTTTATGTTCTGGGCTCAGCAGAATAGCCCAGGAGGCTAAAAGAGATTCAGATAAAACAAACAAACACAAAGCTGCAGCCGCACTGATGAGGTTCCTTTGTTTTGTGCTTGGATGTTTATTTGTTTTTTGTTTTTGTTTTTTTTATGCTTCCTTTTGTAAACGCTGGCTCTCGTTGTTTTCTTAGGTGGCTAATGCTGCTGAGAAGGGCGCCTCTGCTGTTCTGATCTATCCAGACCCTACAGATCACAGCTACGATTCTGACATAGAACTCTACGGACACGTACGTTTGAACTCACGTCCTGTTAAAATTTAAATGAAGCTCCTAACAATTTATTTTTTATTTATTTATTTTTTTTAAATCTAAATAGAACGAAATAACAACGCTTCCTTCAAGCCATTAGGAGCTCGGTATTAGCACGACAATTATGTTATGTTACTGTAGGGAACTTCTTTGAGTGTGCAGTCTTTTGTCAAATATGAATTCACACAACAATCACCCGAGGAAGTAGGAAGTAGCGAGCTGTGGTTACGGTAAGGTAAGCTGAATTACCATAGCTGAAGTAGACCAGGAAGAGTTTTCTTTTTTGGTGATGGGAAGCACATGGCGTGATTGGACATGATTGGACACTCCCTTGAGGTGGTGATTGGTTGTTTGACGCTTCCTGAATGAATGTAAACAAATGAGATTATGCCACCAGCAG
>OMLB01019852.1:6211-21481 GCA_900302555.1 Myripristis jacobus
TTTTTATTTTTTATTATATTATATTATATTATTTATTTTTGATCCTCCTTGTGATATTATTGATTTGTGGTTAGCAGTTTTTGCTCTATGATAATCAACAGGTGGTCATAGTTTGCCCACCTTTTAAAAAATGACATAAATCTGTTGCATAGAAACTTTATTTCACTGCCTGCCTTACAGTGAGTAGAGTAGGATGGCCTGTGGGTCTGTGATTTCAACATTTAACTCCACGGAAACATCTGTCGAAACTGGACAAATTGCCATGTAACTTGTTGAGCCCAACCTGCTCCTCCTCAGATGAATCCTGTCAACTTTGGTGAACTCATAGCCTTTCCTCTGGCACCACCTTCAGGCCAAAATGTAGCCTGCAAACCACATTCACCCACATATCTCGACATGCACCAAGCTGGGAAGGCACCAGCAGCCCCTGCTTGCCTTTAATAAGAGCATCAATGATTAAAAACATGCATTAATATTTAATGCTTTTATAAAGATGCTTTTCTTTTATTTTTACTCTACTCACCTTTTTATTTACGACCTCAGCATTGTCCTCAATTCCACGGTCCTCACTCGAATGAGTCACTCTGAATATATTTATGCTGCAGCCAAAACGATGAAATGTGCACAGATGTAAATTTATGTTTTCCCTTTGTTGTCCAGCTGGTTGTATAAATAGCCAAACAAGTAAGGCTCTAGTGCCTGGATACAGGAAGTGAGTCTTATGCACAACTGAGTCAAACAATGTAAGCAAATGCATTTCGAAATTTTTGAGAGGAAACTAGCACAGGTCCTCTGCCTCGCTGGCTTGATACATGTTCAGGGAATGCATGCAAGTAGTGGGATGCAGAATGGGGTCTATACATTTAAGCCTCAGGGTGGCACTAGAGGAAAGGTCATGAGGTCGCCAGAGTTGACAAGGCTGATCCTCTGGGGAGCATGAACCGGACAAAACTGTGCCTGACGGTGGCACTAGAGGGAAGGGTCTTGAGCAGTGTTCATATGAACTTACAATTTTTAACAGGAGTACCAGATGAGTCGGGATACCACCATGAGTAGACAGTTCAGACGTTTTCTTGATGCACAACTTGCTCAAAACTGTTTGGATTGTGCTGATGTGGCAAAATGAGCCATCCAGGACGATAGCAAATATGTGATATTATTTCAAATACCACCAGTTTCTTACAAATCTGCATCATTAGGGCCAAGCTTTATTATTTTTCAGCTGCCACCTAATTGTGAATCTAGACAGCTACATGCCTGCCTCTCCTCGGGTCCAACATGTGACACTGATACAGTAAGACGACAGCACATATGAGAAAAACAAGTTAGTTAAATCAAAGCTCAAATTACAGCAGTCAAACGAGAGACGGGCTCAGTTCACAGCACTTCCCATCCCACTGTCATTCACCCAGCAGAGGAAAAAGGAACAACAGCAAAAAAAAAGTGCAAGTACAACATTGTTTAGTTGTTTATTTATTTATTCATTCATTGTGGGGTGGTACCAATAACTTAACAAGATATCACTGTCAATGTAAAACACATATTTCTAGATGGACGACACTGAATATACAAAATTGTTGACACTGCAATTAATTCTTGGTCAAAGCAGGAGCTGCCTTATCTGCAAGAGAAAAAGGCTGAGACAGACACTGTTCCACTTTTTTTTTTTTGACTATCATTTTTGACTTTTCAGAATTAAAGCCCATTTAGAGTGACTGTAGAGCAGGCGCAGAGAAGGCTTTCAAAATAGTGCATGCTTGTGTGTCGCTTGGGGTAGAGTTCAGCCTTCTCTAAGTCTAATGAAACTGAAATTGTTCAGAGGGGTGCACACAACTGTTGCACTGTTTGTTTGTTTGTTTGTTTGTTTGTTTGTTTGTTTTGCAGCCCAATCTATCACAGGGGGGGGAAAAAGCACATCATACAGCAAGGAATCTGAATCAGGCATATCAGTGGATGCCAAAAACAGAGGCTGTCTGCTGTGCCTAATAAATTTTCCATGATGAACCCAGAAGACGTCAGAGGTGAGAGCCATTGCTTTGCCTGTGGACTGTCTGTCATACTTCCTGTTTCTAACTGTACTTCCTGTTTCTGAATGTACTTCCTGTCCCCAAAGGTGCAATCAGCTGAGGGCATCAGCTGCGGGCCTTTGATGAGACGGTTAAGATTGTCATAATCCATAAAGAGTCCAGACAAAGACAGCGACGCTCTTCACAGTTTTTACTATGAGAGCCAATGGGGTTAATATGGTGCATTAGCCATACTATTGCACACAAATAGATTGATCATCACACACTTTCCCTCTGCCGATCACACACACTTAGATGATGTCAGGACTGTTAATATCTCTAGTAAAAGCTCTGAGACAGATGCTTCTATGACAACAGACAAACACCATGGTTGCCAAGTTACTGCCGGTATCCATGGAAATCTGCTATCTGATGGCACTCAGTCTAATCTGAAGACTCAGTATATATTTTTTTTTCTTGGTTTTTGTTTACTCACACTGCAAAACGCTACCTTCAGACAGCTTGAGCACGTTACTCATTTTGACAGTCGTGAAACCGACAGGCTAAGGTGTCAGGATATGACGGGAGAAGATGTTAACACCATATGCCAATTATGCCAGCTACAAGTGTGAGCAATTTTACAAGCAGACCGGGGGGGAATCCATGCCAATACAAGCATGATGAATCAATTTCACCAGCGAGGAGCAGTGCCGTGTGTCTGCGAGGACGTGGCCCCCGCACCGAGGACGGCCCTGTCCCTGCCTCGTCTCCCTGCACACATCTGTCTCGCTGGGCCTTTGTAGTAATAATCTATAAATCACATCTCAATCAGCCATTCTCAGACAGGTTAATGTGTGTTTTGACACTCTGGCCTCTTGTCACATCAGATTTTTCAACTGAGATGTGAACCAAATTCATGGCTCCATCTAGTGGAGAATTTGTGGAAGGCATTATTTAAAAAAAAAAAAAAATCACTGCAGCACCAGTCACCGTCTCAATTCAATTAAACAAGCTCCGATTTACAGGAAATTCCTGACAAACCAGCCATCATTTTCAGTGAGGAAGGCTGGGAGGACACTAATGACCTTTACTCACCTTTACTCTAATAAGATTTTGTTGTTGCAAATGCAGCTGTTGTTTTTGTTCATGTACTTTTTTGATTATTTTCAGTAATTTACAGTGCACGTTTTGTGGTCTCTCCATAAACATCAGAAACCAAATGAACATAAACTGGCCGGTTGTTAAGCCATTTGCAATTTACAGATGATAAAGTGCACTTTATACACTTTGTGTAAAGTCCAATTTTTCTTTTTTAGAAATGCATGAGAGAGATCATACGTTCTATTTTCTAAAACCTCACCCAGTAGCTTTTCTATAAGTATATTTTAATTGTAGATTTATATCTATTTATTTATTTTTACCTGTGGGGTACTTCTGCTTAAATGTCTAAAACACACCAAAGCAAAACAATTGCACAATACAATAGCATCATCAATGACATTAAGTCTGACAGTCTTCCCTCTTTCATCTTCCAAAGACAAGTTTTCAAGTGTCTCCTTTTTTCTAACTTCTAATAATAATGGGTAAATGAGCATTTCTAGATATTGCTTGACTACAGTGCAGGGACGGCAGGCTGCACCTTTTAATGTTTGTGTTTTTTCTTACTCGCTCTTCTGTTCCTTTCCTATCTCTTCACCAAGCAGGCAGGTGCACACGATGGCCTTGGTCACGGCGTACGGGTCACAGTTGGCTGAGGGCCGGCGGTCCTCAAAGTAGCCTCTCCCGTCCTGGCCCACCTGTCGAGGGATGCGGATGCTGGCGCCTCGGTTGGCCACTCCAGCAGAGAAGTCGTTGATGCTGGAGGTCTCGTGGAAACCCGTGAGACGTCGCTGGTTGTCCTGACCGCCTTTGGGGTCGTACACACGGATGTGCTCCGCGTGCCTTTTGCTCAGCTTCTCAATGGCCTGCTCAATGTGCCTGCCATTCAGCAAAATAAAAGGAAGACTGCTGGATTATGGAGAGTGGCTGCAGTTTCAGCACATGAATAGACTCCTCTAGAAAGCTAGGAGAGTAAGGAAGGATGCATCAGTCCTGAAAACACCAGATGGTTTGTAACACATTTAGTCAGTTTCTTAGAGATAAAGGCCTCCTTTGAAAATAGACCTATATTTATTAAGACCTGATCGATCCTTGAACAGTTTTTGACCGTTTTCATGATACATTTTCATGTTTACTCTAATAGGTAACATTGCAATAATAAGTAATATTGTCTTTGGCTCTGACAACGATACCTCTCTCAAAGGAGGTCACAACTTTAGCTTGTAGTCACACACACACGCACACACACAATATTACGTTGAATTATCACCTCTACATGTATCTTATCACACAAATCTATTGCATTACTCCTACATCCACATGTACTGCAAACGTGGGAACATTTTTTTCCTCAAAAGGTAGAATAGTAGAATAAAATAAAAGTAAAATGAATGAAATGGAACAATAAAATGAATAGAAAAGAATAAAATGATGTTTCCTCATTCAAACAGGTGGAAACAGAGAGGGAGACAGAGCAGAAAGGAATGTGGAGAACAAAAAATAAAGGTCAGATTGTCAGATTTCTGTGAAACTGTAGAGGCAGAGGGCGGTTTGACCCGCTCGACAATCTTTGGGCAAATAATAATCACATAATTGACTGTGGTAATGCCTCAAGGGAAGACAGCGGGCCGACACTGAATAGAGAAAGGACGAATTTTAGACAGCAGGCAATGCTGAGTGTGCCGAAACCTCCCCTGATATTGAAAAACAACAACATGGTCCTCAACTGCCTTTTAGAGGCAAGTGAGAGAGAAAGAAAGGGGGTGAAAGACAGAGGGAACGTGTGTGTGTGTGTGTGTGTCTGTCTGTGCCCTTGGGATATCTGACTCATCTAATTTGTTTGAGCACTAGTAAGTGATATTATAGGTCCTCATAGTAAAAACTGCAAGTGAAGACAGTAACTACATTTTTCTGCGGTTTGTCATTTTTCTGTACTCACTGCAGTCCGTTTTCTTCCCTCATAGCCTTGGTGCTGACGTTGGTATGGCAACCAGCGCCGTTCCAGTTGCCCTTAATTGGTTTAGGGTCAAGAGAGGCGACGACCCCGAAATCTTCACAGACACGGTGCAGTATGAAGCGTGCAACCCACAAATGGTCCCCCATCTCAATGCCCTCGCAGGGGCCCACCTGGAACTCCCACTGAAGTCAGGGACAAGGAAAAAGAGGCAATACAAGAGAAATATAAACTGAAATGAAGACGCAACAAGAAGTCAGGTCAAGGAACTTCCTCAAAAACTGAAGAAAAGTCCCAATCTGTCAGCAGGTTCTTTACATGGTGCACAATGTTAACTAATTGACTTGCCTGAGATGGCATAACCTCAGCATTGCTGCCACAGATTTGGACCCCTGCGTAGAGGCATGCCTTATAGTGGCACTCCACGATGTCCCGTCCATAAGAATTCTCTGCCCCGACTCCACAGTAGTACGGGCCTTCAGGTGTGAGACAAAATAGGAGGCTTGTTTAGTGGAAATCCTTGCAAAGGCCATTCGAACAAATGCATGTGTTGTTGTCGGTTGTGTTTGTAATGCAGCAGCTGTACATGAGGACATCTTAAGCAGTCAAAAACATAGGCAGTACCTTGGGGTCGTGGGAATCCGTTTGCAGGCCAACCAAAGGGATGTCCGTCTACTCCCAAGAGAGTGTATTCCTGCTCCATGCCAAACCACACACACTGATCTTTAACCTGCTCCATCACTTTGTTGCAGCTGGACCGAAGGTTTGTTTCTGGACAGCAAACACAGGAACAAGTATAGCTTGTTTATCCGACATTATTATACCACAGGGCTAACAGGTCATTACAGCAAAACATTGCCGTAAATATGGAAA
Organism: Myripristis jacobus; assembly: GCA_900302555.1. Classification (NCBI taxonomy): domain Eukaryota; kingdom Metazoa; phylum Chordata; class Actinopteri; order Holocentriformes; family Holocentridae; genus Myripristis; species Myripristis jacobus. The sequence goes on from OMLB01019852.1 coordinate 12,143, forward strand.
AATATATCAGGACAATCACGCAGATACCTGCAGGCAAGCGGTTGTATTTGAGCACGTGACAGAGGACCAGCTTGTTTGGGTCCAAGGTGAAGGGATCCCTGAACATGCGAACTGGGATCAAGTACATGTCGCTGTTGGAGCCCTCTGCCTGGTAAGTACTCGAGCCATCAAAGTTCCACTCAGGAATATCTGAGGATGTATTTCACCGGAAAAGCGCTATCAGAGCAATGTCTTTTACATACAACCCAGAATCAGAATTGCCCTGCCCTTTAACATACAGCTAATTTGATTTCAACTTCAGACGTGTCTAGGAACTCAGCCAAAGTAGCTGAACAGTAACAATTGTAATAAAAAAAATTGTATTGAGAAAACTGAAATACATTAAAACCAAAACATCAAAATGGATTAACCCCAAACATTACGTCAGTTACCCTCTATTGTCTGTGGCTCTTTGTCCAGAGTTCGTGTTTTGTTGCGAAGTCCCTCGCCGGTGCCGTCGATCCAGATGTAGGTGACCTGACACTTGCCGCTCTGTGGGAGGCTCAGGTACTGCTGCCACAACGCCTTGTTGAGGCGAGAGCTCACTGACACCGAGGCCATCCTCACCTGAGGGGAAAAAAACAAACAGCAGTAAATTACATTGCAATTATGGTGGGGTTTTTTCCATATGTGCTGCGGGTAGTATGCTTACATTCCTCAATATATACTCACAAAAGCAAACACATACAGAACATACACACACACACACATACAGAAAAGCACATACACACAGAAGAACAAAAAAAACAACTCAGACAGACAATAACAAAGGTTTAACGTGGTGGTAGATCACATCAGATGTAATCATGCAGCATGGCATGTGTGCTGAATCCATATGAAATGTTTCCCCTGCAGGTTTTTATCAAGCGCTTGAAATGAAGCGCACATCCCAGATAACATCTGTGCTCAACAGCCGCTCACTGTGGCTTCACCTCTCTGTCTGCTAATTAATGCAGGTATTTAGAAAGTGAGCAATTTAATCTTCTTCTATTGTTGTACTCATAATTCAATCCTTCAATATTCAAAATATATTTAAAAAATGTGTAAATATTTGGCAAAATGTCTTTGCAGATGCTTGTTTATCAAGCGAGTTGACCTGTCTTGATCATTAAACTCCTTCTTGTCATTTCCTATATTCTCTGTCTTTATTACATGTCTTTATGTCTTTATTCTGTATCATCTTTATGACATTCCACATTCCATTTTACAAACAATACTTCTTAAAAGTATAGTTTAATAGTAAGGACAAACATATTGGGCTGATATTGGGCTTCAAATAATCTTGAACTAAAAGTTTTGTTTCTTTTATCCATTAAACAACATCTAACTTCAGTCACATGGAAAGCCCTGGTTATAGTTACTATAACCAGTTTAACTATTAACTATACTATAGTTAATTAACTATAGTTAATTTTGATGATACAAAAACAATAGAAACTTCATCACTTCAAATGATATACAGTAAAGTGCTGACCAGGAACCTTTAGACAGAAAATTAGATTTTTGCACTTTTTTCAGTCCTCGCTGATTAGAAATACATTCACAAACAATAGCCTTACAGTTCTACACAAATCTGAAAACATCTTCGTATTCTGTCCCATTCCTGTCTGTCACACCGGTCAATTAAGGCAGGTAGATCTGTCACTTACTCTCCGAATGAACATAATTTTCCAACCAGTAACGTCAGCTTTTGGAAAGGAGCGGGAAATCGAAATTGAGCAGAATGGCTGAATGAAACATGGAACATCATTCTATATTTAAGAGATCAGCAGCATCAGAATACAAAAGTGTGGCTTGATAAGGCAGACAAAAGGTCAGGACTTACTGTAGTGCAGAAGCCAAGTGGAGCTGTGCGTCTGTGGAGTACTTCAAAGAAATATGTACTGCCTGAACCTGTCTGTGGCATTTTAACAGTATGCAAACGCCCTTTCTGATGTCACAGGCTCACATGCACTTGTAAGATGTCAGCGGCTGCCAAACAAGATTCTGTGTGTGTGTGTGTGCGTGTGTGTGTGCGCGCGCGTGTGTGTGTGTGAGAGAGATTTATCCTCCCATTACATACTTTTAAATTGCTATCAGCAGGAAAAAGGGCTCATCTACACCTCGGACTTAAAGCAGTCATTCAAAACTGCGATCTAATAATAATAATTGTTATTATTATCATTATTAGAAACTTTATTTGTACAGCACCTTTCATGAAATGCAGCTCAAGGTGCTTGACAAGATAAACAATAGAAAACAATGGCATAGGAGTTATAAAAATAAAATAGGAGAAACAAGGAGCAAAGGGAAATACAAAGGGAGATAAAATCAATGAAGCATTAAAATCCTAAGTATTATTAGTGTGTGTGTGTGTGAGAGAGAGTGAGAGAGAGAGAGAGAGAGAGAGAGAATACAATAATACACGAAATAGGATAAATTGAGGATAAATCAATCTTGAGATATAAAAGCATAAAACAAGTATAAAAGATATAAAACAAGTGTAAGAAATATAAAAGAAATATGAAATAACAATAATGTTAGACATGAGAGGTACTTCTACTGCATAGACTGAAGACGACAACAAGCAATGAACACATGTAATGCCTACACCCAGTCAAACTCTTTTTCATAAATCTCATTACTCAAAATCAAAATCATCCTCTTGAATAAATAACCTCAAAGCGTCCGTGAACGCTGCACTGATTTTCCAGTGACAGTGACATTTTGTCCGGTGCGACTGAGCCAGCCAAAACCCCTCTTCCCACGAGGGACAGACGTAAACACCCACCTGTGCCAGATTGAGCGAACCATCTGCTGGTAGTGAGCGGCCGCTGTTTGCTGAGCCAAGTCGAACCTCGCAGCTCAGTGCACACAATTAGAGACTAGAAGCTCCTTACACACTCACTTTCCATTAGGCTAGCTGTCCGCAGTTTGGGGAGTTGCACCGCTCATGCAGAGGAACTAGGCACAAGGGACATGAGTGTGTGTGTGTGTGTTTGTGTGTGTGTGTGTACTTGTAAAAGCTACATGGTGAGGACCAGAATGCATTTTTAACCAACAGAGTGGGGACATTTGTGGGAAGTGGGGACATTTAGGACGGTCCTTTTAAATGCAAAGGAGAATTCTGGCTAATTGGTTAAGGTTGTGGTTAAGGCTAAAATTAGGTTTAGATTAAGGGTAAGGTATGGGTTTGGGTTAGGTATGTGTTGGTTATGGTTAAGATTAGGCAAAGGCTGTAGAAGGCTGTAAAAAAATGAATGAAAGATATAATGTCCTCGCAAAGATAGAAAGACAAGAACGTGTGTGTATGTGTGTGACAGAAGCCATCCACATGGCTCTGCAAGTACAGAAAGCCTGTAAAAGTGATCATTTTAGCAGGCTGTGGATTTCACAGTAAGTAGGTGGTAACTAGCAATTAACATATTTGAAATTTCTTTGAAATTACCCCCCCAGATTACATCAATGTCTAACCCAGGGTGGCCAAAGGTCATGACATTCCTGGAAAACCATGAAATCTTAAGACTGGCTTTACAGGTGCAACTTGAATGCAACTTCATTTCAGCGCAGTTTAAGTTAAACTGGAGTTTTATGGGAAAACCTTTGAATAAAGATAATAAATTCAGCTTGCAGTGCCATTTGGAATACTCTGAATGAGTTTGGCGGCATAGTGAAATTAAAAGTTTCAAAGTTTTTGATCAATGTTGAAGTACATGATGATGTAATTTGGGCATAATTTCAAAGAAATTTCAAATATGTTCCTTGCTAATTATCACCAACTTACCATGAAATTTGTGGCCCACTAAAATGAATGGTCACCGATAACTTGTTAGGATTTGTGTTTGACAGACTTTGTAGAAAATGGATTAACTTCATAATAAGTTGGACTGCCATTGAAGTTAGGATTGGAATCAAATTTGACAAGAGTCAGTGTAAGTGTTAAGCTTTGGCATTTGGGTGATGAGGGTTAGAGCTCTGACATAACAACACAACAGGATGCTGAACTACAACATTCAGGACACATTTAATGCTTTGGAAAATTCCTGGCTTCTAATACCAATCAGTTAAAACCACATGAATGACAGTGCCTTTCCGTCACACGAATGTTTTTACTTTTTGTTCCTACAGTGACTCACTGCAACAGCAACCACTAAGAGTAATGTGTGCCATTTTATTGTTTTTTCAATCTGATTGTTTCCTTCTTGTGCCAGCATTCCCTTTTGCTTAACATAATGTGTTTATAATTAAATGGACACCACACCCAGTTCAGTCACCTTACTTTTTGAATACATTATATTGAATGTATGCACAGATAAATACAATACTTGTTCGCCTTGTTCTATTGTTCACCTTTGGGGCAAATATCCCAGCCTCACAGATGGCCACTGGACAAAATAGCAGGAAATGAGTATGAGCAGATGAAAGGTGTGAGCAGCTTAAACAGGCCGCTTTATTGCAGAGGGGCGTAGCCGTGGGCAGATTCAGCATGGGGGGGTGTGTATATGACACCGGTGCGTGTCACGAGTTGTCTGTCTGAACTAGCTCTGCAGGCTACGCTCCATATTTTAAAGACAAATAACAAGACAAACAAGTCCAGCTGTCCCTGATTTACCTCTGTGTGGATAGTTGCAGCTGATTCTGTTTGATGCCTATTTCCTTGTTTCTTCAGTGCCTCCAGCCCGACTCCTGCCTCTGTCTCTGGACCGGCTGCTCTGTCTGTCTGCCTCCCTCTCTGGATCTCTGCTCAGTCAAGCCAGCCTTCTTCAAGTCACCAGCCTGCCAGATTTCCTCTACCTCACGTAGAAATCTCCATCCCTGGCTCTCTATCATCCCCGGGAAAACCTCCAGCTCCACTACTCTAGCAAGCCTGGCAGGAAATTACATCGTAACCCTACTCTCAGCCTCCAGACTCTAGCCTTAACATTGATGACTATATGGCTACCTCAACAATGACGATGACTGTAGCCGCATCTGATAACTTTCCCCCTAGTTTAGAGGCGTTGGCTGCCCTATCCCATCCGTTTCCTCTGATTATCACAGTGATAATGTCTAGTTCCTTCACTTTAACCTGTTGTGAAGGACCATAAGCATAAAACCTGGTGAGCAGGTAAATGTGGAAAAACAGGGGTTTTATTCAGCCAAGCAAAAATTCAAGATGGGTAACAAAACCAGGCAAACACAACCAAACTAAAAAAGAATAACAATCTAAACTTTTAACTTAACAGAAGAGAACTTAGAGCAACATGGTGACTGTTCCTCTGACGAAGCGACACTGATCTTACCTCCTAACAGGATGATATATTCTACAGAAAATTACAGGGAAGACAAGATACTCCTTTTGTCACAAAGGTGTGGTGTTGATGCAGTAATCCCAGGGAACACTCCTCTGGCTGCAGCAGAATGGCACAACCCAATAACCCAGCACCCACCTACTAAGGCTGGTGTGTAACTCAGACTTTTCCAGGTCTCTTGGAGGATGACAAGACACTGACAGGAAATGTATCACTTTACATTGACACCTCACCCAATTTAACCCTCTTGCATGCACTCAATCCAGACAAAATAGGTACATATGGGCATGTAAAAGTGTGTGTGTCTTGCATACTGGTGTTAAAGAACTGAAAAACAGCACCTTCAGCATGCCAGGTTGATGGTGTGACTGGTGATTACAGCCACCACACCTGTTTTGGCTTTGTTTCATCCTCTCATGTTGTGTGCTTTCCTTCATCCAGTTTAGCCTAAGTACATTAACCATCCTAAATGGACTTGGAGTAGTTGTTTGTACCACATTTAAGATTTCCCCCCTTTCATACAAGTTAAAAGTCCTAAATAGCAACTTTTACTTATCCCCTGCCAGCTGTGGGGTAGCATGTTTGGCTTGTGTGTGTTCACAGTCAAGGAATCTGCCTGATGTGCTGACTGATAATCATTGTTTACCGAGCCTTTTGAGCTGTGTGTGTGGCAGAACATACCTGACATAACATATTGTCAGATTTGTTTCATCGCCCTTTTTTAAGGTGTGATTCTTTCAACTGGTAGCATAATGTGTGATACTGAACTCCACTTTATAGTTTGGTTTCTCGGGTCAGCTGTGAAAAGGAGGCACTCATAGCCTTTTAAAAACAGCATGTGTACGTTCCTACTTTCAAATCTAAGGTACCGAGAATATTTGTGTTCTTATTTTTCCCTAGAATGGCTGGAAACTGGACAGATTCAGAAATAAGGGAGCTCCTCTCAGTTCACACAGAGGATGAAATGACAGATGGCTGTCTGAACAGTTAGAGATGTGTGGTGTATCAAAAAATGACAGGAACTCAACGTTTGGGCAGAAGAGCAAAGTCTTCAGTCCTTGGCCCCATCTTTTCTGGCATTGCAATGGCGTGTGTGAAAAGGTGCAAGACAGAAATGTAGCTGCAGGTGTGAATAGTGACAAACACTATTTACCATAACAGCCTGTCTCTACTTAATCTAGTATTTCAGGACAAGGTCTGACCATGCTGAACATGGATCTCGCAGTTGTTCAGATTGTCCCTAGTAACTCTGTCAATAAAAGGATACACACCAACCTGTAGAAAAAAAGCCTTGCTCATTAGAGAATTGTGATCTGACTGTTTGGCTCTCTTTGCATGCAAGCTCGGTTGAGGAGAACACTTGATCTTAAGTTTTGTGATGAGTCTTTATTCATTTTTCATCAATGTGCATACACTTAGTGTTCCCATACACTTAAGTCACGCAGTCTCAGCCAGTTTTTTTTTTTTTTTCCAACAGAAGCATCAATCTCAATAATAGGCAGCAGGGACAGCTGGCCCTGCTGGCTGGATATGGCCCTCTTGGCAGTTTAGACATGCAGGCATCTTAATTTCTTCAGAATGAGAATGCTGCTGCTTAAAGACACCACACGGTTCAGATGTCTGCTCGCAGCACTGAAAGTCTCAGATAATAAAGATATGCATTCACGATTACAACCTCAGAGAGCCACCGAAGGAAATGCTGACTTGACCTGGTGACGAAACAGCCAAGTCACTTGGGGACAGTGTCAGGTCAGGCGCTGCTGTTCAACAAGTGGGTACACAGTGTGTGTGTGGAAGTCCATCCTCCCTCTTCATCATGCTTTCCTCACAATCCGTCCACTCTTCCTCAAGTCTCTCCCTCCTCTCTCAGTCCGGACCGGCTGGCTGCTGACCGTCCAGGTTCCCTGGCACACCCGGGCACTGAGGAGGGGTTAGACGGGTGGCACAGTAAAGCAGCTGAAACTCATTATTTTCTATTTCATTTAAATGGGTGTCATCTATCAGCAAATGCTAGGCTATGTATGACTTATTCACATTAAGAGGTAAAAACCCACCTGTGCATCACACTCTCTCTGCACTGGCTCTCTCACACACACTCACAGATTTCACCCCCCCCACCCCCTCAGTCACTTCTCAAGCCCTCACCTTGAGCACAGCATCGGTCCAGACCGTTTGCGGGGTTTGGCACACTGTCTCCGGTACTGCATCCATCCACAGACCAGCTCGTGCGCGATCATCACATACAGGAGGAAGATGAGCACGGCGGGATCCATTCAGCCTGACCGCTGTGCGGGTGACCGGGGCCGTGCAGGTATCCAGGGGCAAAAAACACAACCATCCACAGGCTGCGCGGCTCTGCGGTCTCCTGCTCTGCAGATGGACTGAAGACTGACACTGATGAAGCCACACCGGCGGTCCTTTCTGCTGAAGTTGCCTCCGTGTCCAGTCCAACTTTAAACAGTCAAGTCGCCAGCTGCGATGCGCGCTCCCACCCCACCCATGATGCCGTGATACATGCAGATAGCCCGGTAAATACGTGGTTGTTTATCTAAGTCAGGGATTTTAACATGGTCTTTGACAACAGATGCGTGTCAGGCTGAGACCGACAGAAGAGGGGACATCGGATGTTGTTGCCGTAGAGACGTGGCCGTTGCTAGGGATGGGATGTCGTCATCCCCTGCTCCTAAAGATTAATGACGCGTCTGACCAGGGCAGAGCCACAGTCTGCCGACCAGGAGCTGCACGACGGCTCCATGCACACTCTCACACTCACCTCTCCAAGCACACAGCCACTGATTTTGGATTGCAAGCGTTTTGCGAAAAGTTACCGGGCTCAGATGTCCACCATTTGAAAAAATGTGAAATCCACTTGGACAAAATTTTAGTTGACATGACAGTAAAAGTATTGCACATAATTTAAGATGTTTAGCTGTATTGAATCAGAATCAGAAGTCGTTTATTTAGCAAATATGCTGCATATCAGGAATGTGAGTATAATATCTCTAAAACCAGAAACCTTTAAAAAGCTATTTAAAAATTATAGAAAAGATTTATATGCTGGACATAATCATTGCACTGTGTTCCTGCAGTCTGAGCAGATAGATAAATGTCTGTTGTGTGACAATGTTGCAGAAAGCAGTGATGCAGAAAGTAATGAAGGAAATCAATACTGCACAAAACGCCTTATTATATTGCAGAGAATGAGGATTCATTCCATTTTACACTGAGCTTGTGGTCATAACATTCAACTTTCCTAAAATTATTTATTTTGAAATAAACCCCCTCATCATGCAATTACCTTTTCTCCAGTAGGTCAATGTAACCGCAGAATGAAAAATACACTTGATCAGTGTTTAGCTTTATTTAAATCAGCATCAAACATAATTTACATTTGTCTCTAAGTATAGCACATTTAATCCTTCCTTACATTCATAGGTTTGCATCCTTCATTGGATCCTGAACAATTCAATCATCAGTTCACAAACAGCGGCTCTACAGGATGTCAACACCCTCTCTAATCAGGCTTCATCCTCCGGAGCTGTTCACAAGAGCCCAAACTGTTTTTCAGTCTGCTTTCAGTTGCTCCTTCCTTCTTCCTTTCTGCACAAAGCAAGGAGTACAGCCAACTTCTACTAGATGACCGTGATTTTGCAGTGGCGTACTTGGATCAATAAACTTGATCCCATGGCAATGAACTGGACCCTGGATCTAAAAGCAGGTGTTTTTGCACTTCATGGGTTATTCCCAGTCATGAATAATTCGAATATTTCCATCCCTGAGATGTTATAGCCCCTCTCCTTCTGACTTCTACCAATATGTCTCCTTCTGACTTGCTGCTACCAATCTGTCCATCGGGAGAGACCTGCAACCCTTCAGGACCCCACTGAATCTGTGGCGGCTTCACTGATTAGGCCTACATTATGGATCAGTGTGTATGTGTTGGGTGTTTGTGTGTGTGTGTGTGTGTGTGTGTGTGTGCGTGTGTGCGTGTGCGTGTGCGTGTGCGTGTGCGTGTGTGTGCATGCAAACA
>OMLB01019861.1:5699-23848 GCA_900302555.1 Myripristis jacobus
AAGACCTGTGGGTCATCCATCTCACGGCTGATAATCAGACTGAGCTTCAAATAACATCATAAATAACTCTGATTGTGTCCCTTTGCTGGTCCCTCCACATTACTAAGACGCTGCTAGCCTCGGTCAAGTCAGTGATGTCTGTAACACCCCTGATGGTCTGTGATCACTGCTGAGCCTGGTCGACCTCATTTAAGGGCTTTCCTCTCAACCTCTTGACCTTTACAGCTTGACTTAGCAAAGGTCAGTCTACCACGATGCACGGATGCACATGAGCATCTCTGCTTCTCCAGAATGTTGCTCGTGCAGCTGCAAAGCATTCAGGACTGTCGCGTGTCGCTGTTGCCAGGTTTGGTATCTCAAAGAAATCTCAACCGCTCATGAGCTAAAAGAGGCAGCCTTGTTTTTAGCTTGATCGCCATGCATGTTTCATTTGTTTTGACAAAGTTTCATAAAGCCAAGGGTTGTGGAGTTTTAAAACCCCTCAGAGGAGCATGTAATCCCTCAATTGGAGTTAAAATATGAAAAACGCCAGCGTGATAGTAGCAAGGTTCGCAAGGTTTTCACCTGAGAGTGACGAAATGCAGACAGTGTGAAGCCGACGAGAGACAAACTGATGAGCCTGAGAGCCCGAAGAGAGTGGCTGTAATTGCTAAAAGTGCAAAAAGAAATGCTGTTGAAATCATTTCGGATGATGAGAGATGATTACACTACCATCTGGGAGGAACTAACGGCTGTTTGTTTATGATGTGCGAGTCACAGTTGTGTTTTGGTTGGGATTTTTGGAACGCACTGCAGTAAATGAGTATCCCTTGAATTTAAAGCATTAAGTTGTACCCACCACCCTTTTCCCTCCAACATGCTTTCCTTGCCAGTTTCTTAAGGGCAGTAGTCCTCTCACCTTTGAGATAACTACTTCAAATCCAAAAAATGTCTAATCCAAAAACAGCAGTACAAGTATCAGTCTTCAAAAATTGGTATCAGTCTTACTGTAAACACTTAAACCTAACCCTAAGTCGAAATCTTAAACCTTCAAAGTGAATTAGTGAAAAGGAAGTGAAGACCAGCCAGAATGTCCTCAGCTATCTATCCTTGTGAGGATATTTGGCTTTCACATTGCAAAAAAAAAAGAAAAGAAATCCATCTTAGCAAGTTGTTTTGTCTCATATTCAGGGGTAACATGTTTTTTTCTAAAGTGAAAAAAATCTGCCAATGAGATGAGATAATCCCACTTGTTTCCACTACAGTTTCACTTGTTGTATTTATTTTTCTGGGAACAAGTATATACATATATATATATAGACACACACACACATATATATGTTGAAACAAGGCAAAAGAGGGCAGATCAGTCCACTAGCATCACGAAAATGTCACTTGGTTCAAGAAAACTCTGGAAACAAACTGATTAACATTGGAAGCAAATAGGATTATCTCATCCCACTGACAGATCTTTGCACTCACTGGAAGAAAATTAAGTTTTTAAGAGTCAACACTAAATGAATTGACTTGTTATTGTGGACATTTCTGCAGGGCTTCAGTAGAAAAAAAATCAAGAATAAACACAAGCACAAGAACCAAAACACTAACAACGCCCATGAGAACATGCACGCACACAGACTCACACACACACATAAGCTACTCGTTATAAGCCAACGCCGCAGCAGAGATAAAGCAGCAATTCAGCAGCTGCATGACGAAAAGCCTCAACTCTCGAGACTGCAGCCAAATGCTCATGTGTCTCCAAGTGAATCACATCTCTCAGCTCCATATTTACATCAAAACTCATTAATTCCACATTAAAATTGCCTCCTGAAAGCCAAGAGCCCCTAACGCTCCTCTGAGGTGATGATTAGATCGCAGAAGTATGGCAACTTGGATCCAGCTACTTCATCTCCAATACATCCAAGACAATCTAGAGGATAATCTGTATGTAAAACCCGTACAGAGAGAAACACCAGAGAGCTGTGCTGAGTAGAGGTGGGAAGATAAATAACAAATTTAATGCAGAAGAAGAAGGGAAGTTGCACACAGATAATAAATAGGTTACTGTCTAACACAGAACTCAACTAACAGCAGGTCAGTGAAAAAGTTCTCCAATACTTCAAGGGATGAAGCTTGAATTTGAAGAAGAGGTTTGAGTTTCTGTAGGTGGCGCTCTTTTCTTTGTCCGGAAAATACCCAGTTCTTCTACTATTTATTACAAAGAAACAACAAAAGCAAAACTCATCACTTCCAGCGCAGAACAGGCCAAACCTGTCAAACTACGGGTCATTAGATCAGCTAATGTACAAGCTTTCATGAACAGGCACTGTGTTGCAACGGAGAGTAGAAAAATGGACATTTAGTTGTGTAGAAATGTCGCCAATTACTACTTTAATTGTTTCTGGATGAAAATCATTAAGATTTTGTGCCTGTCCTAAAATTACCCTCTCCCTCTCAACCTCCAGCACTAATTAATTTGCCATTTTGTGATAGTCATTATGAATAATCTGAATCAGAACAGGCCTAATCAACACCAGAGTTGGAAGAAGCTACTTTTGGGTGATAAAACAGCATTGGCTTTAATTGCAAGAGTAGCAGCCAAGGACAAACTGCAAATGGCGGGTGCCATAATGCTCAAATTCTCTATTTACGTTTTAGTCAAGCAAAAGTACTACTAATGAAGTAAATCCAATAGAGTGCTGACGATCAAATGCTCAAAAGATGACCACTCGTCAAAAAAAAACGACTTTCCATAGTAATGAGAGTTTTTATAATAAGTAACTATCTGCTGGAAGCTGAAGCGTACACTGCCTGGTGCCAGGGCCGCCGTGGGACAAGTGAGAGTCTCAGACAGGACAAGAGACAGAGAATGAGAGAGATAGCTAATGTTGATGATATGGAGCCAAGCCAGTGAACAATCACTGTCTCTCCAAGACTGATCAGAGTGATTAACGCTTTCATTTGTGTCACAAAGAAATGGCTGCCCCCTCTGTTTGTCGCTGTGATGATAAATCCATAAACAAACTGACAACAAACGCCACCGAGATGAACAGCAGTGATGAAACAAGCACGGAGGAAACCAAGATAAACAGCTGCGTTGGACTTGACAAATAAGACGATATCAGTAATCACGGCTGTCCTGAACTGTGGACAAACGAGAGAAGACACAAAGAATTTGAAACACGCTTAATCCACGGCTCTGCGTGTGGGTCGAACCTCGGGATGCATGTGACAAATGCTCCGACATGACAGAGCTGCAACTGGAGTGACATTAAGACAAATATCCGCGCATCTAATAAATCCAGTCACGGTCGCATCAGCCAGCATCACAAGTGGTACAGCACTCCTTCAGCTGACTCGTTTTATGTTTTTATACACAGCTGAGCTTTAACTGTACTGTATTGCTTGGTTTACCCCACGTTTAGCAAATTGTTTGATGAGGTGAAGTAATAAACGTCAATAATCCCCCTCATCACTCAGCACCAAATCCTGACATGAAAAAATGTGTGCTTTACATTTTTTTGCGCAAACTCCACCATTTGGATCCTCTCCAGATTTTCAGATCAAAGTCATATTTTCAAAGAGCACACAGCTCGGTGTTTGCTATTGGATATTCCAGGGGAAGCACTGTGATTATAGGTGAACAGATGGAAACTTTTGTCTTACATTTAGCGAACACCGCGCGCACTCCCTCAGCACACCTCCGAGAGAGAGAAATTGCCTTCTTGATGAGCTCTGTTCATAGAGTCTAAAAGGATTCCTTGAAAATGATGATGTGAAAAGTCAGCTGCCACTGCTTTGGTCTATTTATAGTAAGTGTGTAAGTATAGCAACGTGGACAACGAGTCCGGCTCGGGTGAAGCATATCCCCTGACTATTCTATCTGTCGGAGGCTGGGAGCGTGACTGGCATTTTGATTGCCATCGTCCTCGAGGGATCGTCTGGAACCTTGGAAGGAGGATCCTACGGGGGCCTCGCTGAGACGGTGGAGTCTCAAGGAAAAAGCATTTGCTCGGATTGGCGAAATATTTTTAGCTGTTTGTATATTTCATTTTAAAGACAATGCCTTAAATCTCGAGAGGTCTCACTCCTCTGGGGCTGGGCTGGGCAATATGGGCCAATCAAATACCACAACATCTTACACTGACGTCAATATTGTGACGACATCATAAGGTTGACTATTGGCTATTTTTCTTAAGATATTTGCATTGCCATCCACACTGGCAATGTGGATAGCACCAAGCAAGTAGAGGCAAATGATAGAGCAGCCACAACAGTCAAATAAGCGCCAACATTTGCATTTCTTTATTGTAATGGAGCCTTTAAAACCAGGAAAGGCAACATTTAGGCCCTATGAACATAATACAATATCTAAAATACCATAAGTTTCATATCACAATGAAAGTGTAATATCAGTGTATCACCCAGCCCTATGCTTTCATGTAGCAAAAACAAAAGACCATTAACACCAACGAATCAATGATTATTTCACCAGAGGCTGGGCTTTCTGGTTGCCAAAATTTGCTTTCTGGCCCACTGTTAGAACAAACAATCCCATCCACTGGATTTGAACCCCCCCCTCCTCCTACACTACAAAGCTACAGAAGCTGAAAAGCCTTGTTTTCAAGCCAAATAACAAATGACAAAGCAGTATTATTGTTCTAGTATTTAGCATGGTGATATATTACCTCTTTACTACATGTTTTCTCTTGGGTCTCTGTTCTAATTTGTTAGCTTACTCCTCTCCGTTGTAAAAAAATTTGACTTCATTAATTATCGAGAACAAGCCATTGTATGCAGCGCCGGATTTTACGATGAAGCCGTTCCTTGCTTGATCACAGAAGGTGAGAAAAGTCATAGATCATAAAATGCTCTTTTAACTTCTCAAACAAAATCTGTAAAATACATCAGAAATTTTAAAAAGTTAGATATAAAAAAAAAAGTTTATATCAACAAAAGCAAAGAATAGTTTTATGCTGATTTGGTTTTCAAAGCTGCAAACCAACAAAGAGAGTGTTTCTCTGTGTGTGTGTGTGCACAGGTTCACAGGAATCACAGGCGTCCATCAAAAAAAGTTCAAAGCGGAGGTATGTAACAGATGAAAATCTGAACCATGCATCGGCCTCAGTCTGCAGCTGTTCCCATCATGTGTTATTTATCATGACACCATCCTTTTGAAAGCCACTTCAGGCCCGACTCACCTGAGTCCAGAGGCTGAGAGTTTGAAGCAGCTACGTGACGAACAAGTCATCCTCACTTGACTGAACAGACGCTGATTCAAACTGACAGGATGTTTAGGATATCTGACTGTCTGAGCATCGTTCATATGGATCACTGTCAGCAAATGAGGGGTTAACTAGGCGCTGTGTGGAGACAACATGCAGGGACCCCCGGGTATTCCTGAAGAACTTCTAGATGGCCCTTAAGCCAAATCAGGAACAGTTTAATGTCACTACATTTTAATTCAGCAACTGTTGCAATCCAAAAAAAAACAAAAAAAACAAAGAAAACAAAAGAAAATGTGTTAGTGATTAATTTGACACTTTGCATTAATCACCCCACTTTGAATCTATTTGTAACTGTTTGATTATGATATCTGAACAATTACATAAAAAATACCTTTTCATATCAATGTCCCAAAGGCAAGTGAGTTCAAGTAAAGCTCTGTGGCTTAATGAAAATCGACATGGGGGTGTAAAATGAAAAAGATGTGAACATCCCTGGTCTGAGGTGCATGCTGAGAATGTCCTGGATTCACACAGTCTGGGACTGTTGTTGCATGTCCCCCTACACCCCAATGCCCACGGCCTTTTTCTGCCATAATCTATGTGATTAGGCAAAAATGCAAAAAATTCTTTATAAAAAGAACTGTAGGAACAATCAGTGATGGCGAGTCATAAGTGGATGTATTTCAAACATAGAGCATTAGACAAACAAGTGCTTCAAAAGGTAACAGAGAAGCCCATTTTACAGTAAACTGGGTCACTTGTGTCAGCAGGTAAAGCGCTAGAAGTCAAACATCACATGCTTGGCTGGTGCCATCCCTGGGCTATGCACCATCAGCACTGATAAACTACTGTCCTGCTTCATTATCAGCAGCTTGGAGAGAGGCTCAGCCTGCCCCGTCCCCTCTACCTCCACATTAAGATTGTGAACGGCAACCTGTCTGTAGTCCAGAGTGTTGCAGAAAGCAGTTTATCTCAAAGAAGAGCCTCCCTGCCACATGGCAAGATAAGTCATCCTCCACTTATCCTCATGCTTATTCTGCACAGGACAGGGCAAGGTGTCATTTTTAGGAAAACGCCTCTGAAACCTCACAATTCTCCAGCCATTCCACTGCACAAAAGTCCTCCCTTATTATTCTGAATCAATGAGCAAATGGCCAGAGAATAAATCAAATGTGGCACATAGTGACTGTGTAATTACATTATTTCATCAAGAGATTAATTGATTGTGACTAGCCCCCTAATAGATGAGGAACAGGATCACATTACCATCCGAATGCTCTATTTGAAGAGTGTTATGGCCAAATGTGCTGAGCGTACGCATCTTATGTTTGTTTTGGAGCAGAGCCTTATATGTTAGTCTACCATTTAACCTACATACTGTCTGTATATCCAAGCTCCCAGGGCACCAACATCTGGATCTGCTACAGTAGCCTCGCTTTCTCTCTCAGCATACTTCTTTAAAAAAGGAAATTTTTGATGCGCCAGCAATGTATCATATAACTCCAGTGTCCCAGTCAAAGTACAAGCACGCATTCCACCATGTAGACCAAAAGTTAAAAGTAATGATCCCTGACATATTCATCTAAATAATGCATTTGTTGCTGCTCTTTAATGCCAGTTGCTGTTACACAAGCGATTCAACCTACACGGAGTTTGTGAACGCTTTTGCTAAACATGGTGTTAGGTCTAGGTGTTTCCTGGGAAAATCCTGCTGCACAACAAATGAAGAGATTTCTATTGCATCAGCAACAGCAGCTTGTTTGAGATAAATAGCCTAGAGCTAGAGTTAAGCTGACGATATTGTAACCCGAGCTCTATAAGCACTGGCAGAGCTGTCTACTGGACTCTATGGGTGTAGCTCTTCTCAAATCATATGCATGGACTAGCTTGCTGAAAATTTACATAAGCGCAGTTAGCCAGTCAGCACGGCCTGCCTAGTGCATGCATGTTCTGGACAGTATACGATGCTGTGTAGCAAGCCTCTGACATCCATAACCTTGTTCAGCAAGCGGTATAGGAGCAACTCATCAGTGTTCCCATCGACCGATGCTGTGGAGCTGCAGGTTGTACTGCACTGATGGGGTGCTTGTGCTTCTTGGCATCCAAGCCTAGACTAGCAAACCCTCTTTGTAGGCCTCATGCGTGCAGCAGCACTGGGTGGGTTGCTGCCACGAGCCCCAAGACCTGCATGACAGTCAGAGCGGTCATGATTAACCTCTGCTGTAACTAACCCCTACAGTCCGTCTGGGTTCCAACTGGAAAGCCTGTAGCTTGGTTGAGTTGAGTGTTGAGTACAACTCCCTGATAATCATGTCTTTCAAGCTAATGGTGGTGAACCAGTCACCTGGCTGCACCAGTTCCAGCAACTTCTTGATGGTTAACGTGCAGAATGTTTTGTGTATTGGCTCAGAATGTGGAGATCCAGCCTGTTTCTGTTACAGGTACTGGAAGTCAGAGAAGATTTATCACCAAGCCTAGACTCCCTGGCTTGCTTGGCTTTCTCCAATGGGAAAATGGAGATAATACGCAGGGAAAAAAAAAACAGCGGTGAGGTCTTGTGTGTTAGGTGACGGATGGTGGTGACTGGCCTGTGAGACTGCTCTGACAAGACGTTCACCACAGGAGGAGCACTTGACTCCCTGCTCCAGACAGACCCCTGTGCTCACTATTTATGTTCATCTCTCAGGTACCTGGGGAACGGCGAGTGTCTCCATTCCTTACATGCTTACATGAAACATGACTCGGCTTTTGAAAACAGCTAGAGAAAGCGAACACTGTTCTGTGGAAACAATGTTGTGTAGCTATTAGACACTGTGAACACTGAGAGTGCCTCGTCTTACATGATTTACGCTGCAGTCCATGATCCAAATGAGACACAAAATGTTGGACAGTATTGTATCAGTGCTGCCCATTTAAATTCTGAGTGTTGAAAAACTGAACCAAGATTTATGCATACATATGCATGAGTACAACGCAACTATACAGTATGTATCATCTTCAGATGTACAAACAAATTTGGTCGATCTCAGCTGGAGATATCCTCTGTATTCAGTCTGTCACCGCAGCAAATTGGTAAACACCCCTTTGTTGGAAAATAATTCATTTGTTTGATTTCCATGAAGATGCTCGGAACAGAAATTATGTTTTCTCAGTTTTCTCATGGGAAATCAGATTTTAACAATTTGACAGTGTCATAATTGGATGTCATAAATGTCCTCGGCGATGATGGGGTGCTTCCAAAAATGTGTTTACAAAGACTGTTTGAATTCATAATGATATATTGACTTTTGCTGTGTACTGTAGAATCGTCTAGTGTGGCAGATATTAGCCACTTCCATATTTTCCAACTGGTTCTGTTGCTTTTTGGCCGGCTCGCTCCCCTTCGACTGCCCTATGTTACATCTTTCAAAATCCTCCTTCAATGTACAATGACATCAACAAATGTAACAGCCCAGCTGAAAGCAGAACACAACAAAGGTGATGATGGGAGAATGCAAGACGGAGTAAAACTGAGCACTCCATAATTTCACTGATGACAGAATTCTTTTCCATCTCCTTTTAGCGTCTGCGATATTAAGTTAGCAAAACAGGACTTGCAGGTCATGAGAGTATCACATGACTCATAACTATACTTGTTTCTTTTCTCAGTAAACTGATGATTTAGAGGTGATGAACTTCTATTTTCTTAGACTGATTTTTTTGGGGGGGGGAGATTTATCCATTGCTGACTGCACACAACCATCACTACAGGTCAAGGCTCTCTCTCTCGGGCATGCATGCCAATTCCACAATATTTCCCACTGACTCTCTGGAAAGACAATGTCACCACAGCGTTTTCATGGACTCAGATGAACCACAGTTGTTTTTTTTTCACACTATCCAAGTTCAAAAATGGGTTCAATCAGCTCATTCCTCAGCGCTGAGTACAGTGAAAACAAAGTGTGGAGAATGGTAGGGCTTGGCATGACAAATTGTCAACAAAATACAGTGGGAAAGTGGTGCATAGAAAAAAAAAACAACTTCAAGTGTTTACAGTCGTGCAGAAAAGGCATTTGGACTATACTGAAACCACAGATTAAAATGTCCTAATTATGAATTTTTGCCCTAACATGTGACACAGATCTGATGTTTTCCTGATGATGATTAGATCTGATGATTAGTGTGAATAGTTGCCTGCAATTGTATTCATAATCATTATTATCATAATAATGATAATTATTATTATTAGCCCACATAACCCACATGGATATGTCACACAAAATTAAATACCAAGGCATGTAACCCTCATATGACTTGTATTTGTGCACTCAAACTGAACTCTGCATTGAATTTACATTTTTCAGCATTTCCATAGCAATACGCAAACCCTCCTTCACTTCAACTGAGACAACTTGAGTCATAATTTTGGTGCAATGGCTTCTTATCTGAGCTAGTGTTATCGTGGAGAACAAGACACAACAAAAGAGAGAAAAACAAACTTAACTGGAATTTGAGGCAATTCCTCAACTCAGTCAAAACTAAAGGCCACACGGTGACACCGAAATGTGTTTGAAACAAGGGGGAGAAGCCTAGGCACAAAAACAGACGCGATGTCTTTTGTTATTTTTACTCGCACGTGTTTTGGCATCAGTGTCAGATCAGAGTGCACAAATCACATATGGGTTACGTCCTGAAATAGCAATGAACAGTCATCCAGAAAAAAAAACGAGATGAGCAGCCACTCTGAACTGAGCTGCAGTGTGCACACAGCCTTTCACTTACCTCCGTCAGGCTTGAGGAGGAAAACAGGACTGTCCTCTGTCCTCTCCTCCTCTGGCTCGTTCACCTGCTTCTCCACCTTATCTGAGTCCTCACTGTGGAGGTTTAGCAGCGTCTTAAGAGGCTTTTTCCCAGACTGGCTTTCATCCGGTGTGATGTGTACTGGCGGCTGGGTTGTGGTGGTGAAGCGGAGTAAGGGAGTTGTTTGGGTCTCAGGCCTCCTGGGGGAGCGGGTGCTGGGCTCAGCTGTGGTCTTGGTGGTGGTGGTACTGGTTGGATCGCTGTGATCTGATTCCCCGGGGCCTCTCTCCAGCTGTACTGATTGTAAATCATATGGTACATCCCTTCCCTCAGGCCACATTCCCTCAGCAACATTCTGCAATGTTACTATTCTTTCCTCTTCATCCTCCTCCTCTTCATCAACCCCTTCTTCATCATCTGGTGTGACTGTCCCCTGTAATTGCATTTGATTCCTTGAACTTGCCTGGGGATGCAGTGGAAAATTCACCCAATCTGAACTTTCCTGTGGTTGGCCTTGACTCTGTGCACCTCTCGCCTGATGAACTGAGTACATGTGACTCTCTGAACCTCTTAATGGGTGCAGTGGGAGTATAATGCTATCTGACACATTCTGCCTATGTGTCTTACTCACAGGTCTGCTCTGACTTGCTGAACTCCTGTGTTGATAAACTGGGTGTTTTTCACTTCCTGAACCTCGGTTTCGAGGAAGTATGACACTATCCGAACTGCTCGCTGCATGCATTGCACTTTCTAAGCCTGTGTGTGGGCTGATATGACTCTGTGAGCCACTTTGCGCATGCATTACACCCTCTGAGCTGCTTCTCCACCGAGCTGTGGTGGTGTCCTCCTGGACAGATGTCTTGACGGTGCTCTGCTCTGCCGTCACGGGACTTTCTGTCACTTCCTCTCTGTCTGTGGGATGCACATGAACTCCGTAACGCTCTCTCAACTCCTGCTTGGTTTCTCTGTCACGGCTGTGAAGTGTAGAGGTTCTGTCAGCGCGGTCAGCACCACGGGACACAGAGATGACCTTGTTGGTGGGGTAAGCCTGGGTGGGGAAAACCAGAGACTCAGGGTAGGACTCTCGAACGTCTGTCGGATCGTAATCATATTCCTCCATCTCCTCCTTATCCAACGGAGGTTTGAAAAGAGGAATAGTCCCACTAGATGAGAGACGATGTGGTGTGGAGAAGTGATCCACAGGGCCTTGAGGGTCAAACTTGTGCGGATCACTGTAGTGCCTATTGGTGGCGCTGTCCTCTGTGGACGAGGCTAACATGGGTTTATGGACTTTGCGTGGGTCACAGTTGGGTACAGGGTAGCACATCAGCTTTCCCCCTTCGGTGGGGCAGTGACAAACCCGACAAGGGTCTATGTGGAAGGAGTGACCAGCCTCATACTTTTGCCCATCATGGATACATCCGATGCGTTCACACTGCATGCAGCCGTCTGCAGGCTCTGAGACCTCGATGCAGTTCGGCGGGATGTCCGGACAGCTGATGAAGTGACAGCTTATCCGGCCCCCTCCCTCAGGGCAGGAGCACTCTGTGCTGCCATAGTCGACAAAGTAAGAGTCTCCCTCGGGAACTTTGCCATTTTTGAATCCAGCATTGACACAATCGTAGTATTGGTAACCTTCGCACGCGCACCCTGTTTGCACGCATGTAGCACAGCAGGCGCCGCTCTCCAGCACTTCCTCGATGCAGTTGTTAAGCACAGGACAGTCCACTCCGGTGCAGTCACGCTGGCACAAACAGCCACTCAGGTAGAGGAAGAGCAGCACGCACTTCAGCAATGTCACTTCGGCTCTCGAGAGACAGGCCATGGCACCGGGGAAACATAGAACAATCAGAGGAAAATCAGAAGTTGTCCAAAGCCTTTAGTTTATCTCTCAAGGACTCTGCTGTACTCTGCCCTCCTGAATTTCCTCTATGCTGAACCTGAAAGACAAGATAGAAAGAGAGAGGGAGGGAGAGAGAGGCCTATTACAAATAAAGAAAGCAGTCTCTGACTCCAGACAACATCTGGGTTCATAGCTGAGCTCAGCCTCTCCTGTGAGTCTTGCTTTTACAGCCTCATGGTCGTCCATGGAGTCCTAACATTATGACTACAAGCTCCTCATTAACATCGACTGCAGCGCAATGTTCCTGTATCATTATGCACATTGTTATGATGAAACTTCCTAAATGGAAACCGTCCAAGTCTTAAAATTCTACGACGTCCAGGATAAAAAAAGATTGCCACAACAATCAGAATTACAATCTACTCTAAACTCTAAGAGATTGACTGCTGAAGATAATTGCTTCAGGTTGCTTTGGCAGCTGGGGTTTGTTGGCAGTTGATTACACATTGTGGAAAGTGCACTCTGAAGTAATTAGTGGAGTGGTGGCCAAACGGCACTGTCTCCTCTTTAGTATTGGTTGCCACTTTCAACAGTATGTCTGCTTTAATAAGGGTTGCGGTTTAAGACCCAGAGTGACTGGAATTACACAGCAACATAGTTGGTTCATTAGCTCTTGTATTAGGCTCATTTCACCATCAGGGAGGAGTAAAATCCAGTTTTGTTTGTAGGGAACTCGAAGCCACTAAAGCATCAAAGCCCGCATGCTTCACACAAATTCCCCCCGCTCCCAACCTTTCTGTTCGGCTTAATTTGAGACAACAAAAAGTAAATTCATTATGTCATGTGATATCAAGCGTAGCAATCTATACGCACAGAAAACGGCTGCACTAACATAAGCAGAGTTTCTCTCACTGCCACGATGTTTTTGGACAGACTAATTCATCACCACTGATGCTAGACATATTTTTCCTGTGGCAGTGTATGCTAGCTTGTCTTCTTTGTCTCTGCAGGTAAACAAACTCCCCTGCATCCATCTCATAGATTGCTCTATTCCTGGGCTAATATTCATGAAGTGTCTAAACGAGTGTTGGGAGTAACATCAATTTGCCTTGAGGTGAGTATCATTGAATCAGTAGTCCTAGATCGGCAGTGCTTTTCTTATCGTCTAATTACGCATTCACAGGAGGGACCAGTGAATTCCCTGAGGAGACCGGGGCTCGGTGTCACACTCACAGAAGTACATATCAGACATTTTTTGAGATGCACTGTAGCCTGAAAAACAAATTAATGACTTGTCTTTAAAAAAAAGGAATAATTATTCTGTCATAATTTATGAAAAACAGTTGGTAACTGTTTAAAACACCTTGAAAATTTGATTGATACCGTGCCCCTATTGAAAACAAGCCGAAATATGTGGGCACCTTTTCACAGTGTATCTACAGTAAATCATACTCTGCAGAGAAATTGTACAGCTAATTATGACTTTAGTGGCTCTGGATGTGTAAATCATGCTGACTTAATATTAGCCAGCACAATGAATCGCACCAAAATCATCAGATCGGTGACATTTACTTTTCACATTATACAAGAACGAGTATTTGTGTACACAGCACAGCGCCAAGGAACGTATCCCTGCCATTTAGCCTAAAATGATAGCTGAACTTGGGGTGTTATTGCATCGAGGAGCTTTGAGCTAAAACAAGCAAAACTCTTTTAAGAAAGAAAACGGATGCATAATTGGCTCTTTTTCTTTTTTTTTTTTTGCTGTAGACCTTGAAGTTTCACAGTTAAGGCTCCTGCTGTGACAAATTACCTGGGGTGACCACTAGTTTCAGCCTGCCTATAGGCATCTACCACAAAACTGTGACGGTTTACAGCCCAGGGGATTGTGAGGATCCCTGCAAGTTTAAAAGTGACACTTGAAAGTGACACTTACTGTAACACAGCAGACATGACAGAAGCTGGCAGGTGATGGCTGCAAGAGAATGAAAACTGAGTGGTTCCCCTCTCCAGTAAAAACCCTGGTCCTTCCTGTAACAGCAGGGATGAGGGATCCCTCTCTGTGCCTTGACAGACACACTCAGCTGATTTCTACAGTAACTCATCCCTGATGTCAAGGAGCTCTGCCAAGTGAGATGGACACACTGCAAATATTTCTCTATCTGGCAAACAGGAAGATTTATACTAAGATCCCTTTGTGAAAAAAAGAAACACAGTGACAGTTTGTAGAAGGATGCAATGCAAATGTAAAAAATGATGTCTGGGAATGTTACAGGAAAAGTATATTAATAGCATAATAAATATTTGAAAAATGAAATAAAATAAAACGCTTGTAAGTTAAAGTGGCCATAAATTCAACATTTTGCACTGCACACACTTTGTACTTGTCTCACCGGGATGACTGCAGTGAATAGTCCCCAGTTTAAGTCTGTCCCACTTGGATTATTACACAGGTAAATGTAAATATGTTCAAGTATTTAAATAACTAACTGCAACAACTTGCAATACGTTAGACAATATAAGATTATAGGACTCTTTGCAGCCTGCCCTTTGCGTGTCCTTTCCACACATTGCACTGCAACATGCCATTTCTTTCTAAGTGGATAGAGAACAAAAAAAAAAGTAATTTAATTTTATTTGATGCCGGGTTGCAACGCATTTTGATAGCCGCACGCACTGCCGCATCAATAAAACGGCCTCAATTGTAAAACTATTGAGCTGCTCATAAACTTCTTAGCACAGTATCCAATGATTTCTGCACGTTAAACGCAGGCGAAAGGACGTTTTTTTTTCTCCAGAAAGCTGCCGGCACTTTAACGGTATAATAACGCCTACAGACACCGGGTTAGACCGCCGTTACCTGGACTCGCATGTGTTGCCGTGGGCTGGAGGAGCGCCGACAGGGTCCTCGGTGCGTCGCAAGGCAAAGTCTGAACTTTTTTGACCATCGCAGTGCTGGGACCTTGCAAGGCAGACGGAGGGGGAGGTACGAAGGAGTTTCCCCAGCAGAAGGTTTCCCATCATGATTCATGCTGGAGAGGGGGCTCTCTGTTGGCGGGGCCGTGACAAACACCGGCCCCGGTGCTACGGAGAGACAGATGTTGGTGGATTTGTTTGTTGAACTGCACATAATCTCCACGATTTGCTGACAAGTTTTGATGTCAAAAATGAAACGAAAAGAAAAAAAAAAGTAGTCCATGCACGTGACAAAAAAAATAAACCTCATACCAATCCACAAATACCATGTTACTATAAATAGCCTAGTTAATTAAAAAGGTGTAGACATTGACCTTGAGTCCATTAAAAAAATATATATGTCTTAATATAAACATCATGTTTTACTATGACAATCCTGTATAGGCCTGCTGTTATGTTTTCCTGTTTTTAACCTCAATAAGATTTATGTCTCCACTTAATAAAGTTGTTAAAATTTCAGTACACCCCTGGCTTACATGCTTACTATTTATTGTATTGAATATTTACTGTATACATACAGCCACAACCCCTGTGCTCAGGCATTCCCCCTTTATTTCTTTTACAGCCATGTTGTTGCCCCTGTGAAAGCACCCCAGGGTAAACTTAAGCTGTTGTCCACTCCTGTGTTCTTTAGGATCTTGCATGTAGCTCTTAAGTGGAAGGCCATAACCTTGGCTAAACAAGAGCCTTGCGCCTGCAGCATTTCTCACGCTGCCGTCTCTGTCTCCAGCCAGTTGCCGTGCACCACGCAAGGTCTGGCTCATCTGCACGGGAAAAAAAAAATCCTTCACATACAGGCCTGTCTTTAATTACCTTTTTGATCCCTTTATCTTTGTGTAGATTACACTATATCTGGGGATCAGCCCCAATGCCATACTGAGCCCTTTTCCCTGGAGAGATAAAGAGGCATGTCTTTCAAGTGAGCCCCATCTGCCCATAAGCATCTGGCTGAGGAAGACTCTTCTCTTGCTTTCAACATGTCTTGCGGTAATCTTAGTATATTTACTGTTTTTGTTTGTTTGTTTTTTTGTTTTCTTTTGTTTGAGGGAGCATGGCCCCACAACACCAAATGGCAAAAGACCCATTTACTCATTTACTTTACGACTTGAGACCAGTCTCGTGTCTCAGTTTCACGGTGCCTTAAACAGCACAGCTCCCGCTCCTTTATTTGAAGTAACCCCTTCGGAGGGCATCGTAAATTTTGCCCTGCATGCACCTTTAAGTTCAAAGAATGCTGGGATTGAGCGTTGCTTGGAGTGAAATACGGTGTGCAAGGGATTTCAGCGGAGTTACTCATCCTGGACCAAAGTGACCTGATCAGTGGTTTGTCCCCCTCCCCTCCCACCCCCCACTAGACCACACTATATAAACGTCCTAATGAGGAGCTGCCAGGCCCTGGGGTGAAGCGGTGGCCGGTGCTGTGATAAACAGATTGCGCCTGATTGTTATCGCAGATAGGGCGCTGCCAGAGGAGAGGGCTGCCTTTCAGCTGGAGATGAGAGATGAGGTAAAACAATAGGGTGGGCTCACATGGGGGGTGCACAGTACTGGGTCAGTGGAAGGACATGTCAAAATTTGCTCGCAGGGCTGCATGTTTTATTAAATCTGCCGGCTGCACTGTTCCTTCATGCACAAAAAGAAATAAACAAAAACAAACAAAACAAAACAAAAAAAAACATAGGCAGTGCTTAGCTGTGACAGCACGTCTCATGGCTGCCTAGAGTTAGCTGCAGTTTTGTCAGATGTGGCAGAAATGACACAGCGTAGGACAAGAAGATCAGAGTGGGTCACCATGCTGTGATGAACAAACTTTGGCGCGCAGCGTTTTGCATGTGCGTAACAGGATCAGGCTCAGCCCTGCAATAAAACACTGACTGGGATTGACAACGCATGGGTGAGATTTGTGGAATCTCGGTGTGATCTCCGGGGGAAGCCGTCAGACACAGACAAGCCTTTGAAATAGCCAGGGAGGCCCCACGGAGGCGGGCTTCATATGTGGGGTCACTGGGGATCTGTGGGCTCAAACTCACTGGTATCCTTCTACAGTTTAATGAACAGAGGCTTTGCAGTTTCATCAGAAATGTCCTCGCAACCGTCTCTGCAGCCATCATGGAAGCATATCGGAAAATTGGCTGTATGTGGATAATGACTGCGTTGGCTGGGCTAGAAAAAGAGATAAACGCTACCTGAGAAAGGCTGCTGTGTAATGGATGTAATTTCAGTAATGTTTTACATGAAAGAGAATATTATGACATGGTAGACTGTTTCCAAATTAAGACTACAGTGACTATAAACTGTCCTCAGCCCCAATCTCAAGTGTAAAACACTCTCAGTTGTTGCAAAGAGTCAGTTCAGTTGCCCTAACTTAAAGTTTTAGGTTTGTTAGTTAGCCAACGATTTGCAGAGGCAGGCTAATTTAGTAAAGCAACCAGTGTTCATACCTCATGCATGCAGCTGCTCAAATATACAACTCTGCATTTACCTAGAAAGCATAATCAAGGACAAGAAATGGACAGGATACGAAAGACACAGAGCAGGACAGGGCAGAGCACAGTGGCCATCTTATGGTGTAATACCTTCATTACAGAGGACAGGACACAGGCACAAAATGATGCAACTCCCTCTCCAAGTTTGGATGCTGAGTCACATCAGTCACAGTTTGCTTTGTACCAAGGGACAGCATCTGCAGGCAGCTGATCACCTTCATCTGAACAGCCGGCAGGTCGCAAACATCCTGCAAATTGTAATTCTAATGGTCTGTGCAGTCATTCATATTGAAATGTGTCACAACTCAAGTTTTGAATGAGGACACCATTATAGCAGATTGTGTTAGACAGTATAATAATGCATTGCATAACTCGGCCAAAGTCCACACATCCACACCATGACATTTTTTTTCCCCTTGAAAATAAACTTTTTCTGTCCATTTTGGCCTCCTGTCCACATGAAAATGTAGTTTTTGGTCACTGAAAACTTTTTCCAATGTTTTTTTTTTTTTTTTTTAGACAGTGAAACAGGTATTTATAATGATGATGTCACCGCTGTGACTTTGCTTCTTTGCTGCTCATAGTGGAAACGCTGACCTCACACAGCTGGGACTTGATCTGACTGAGCTGAGCCGACACTCTTGTTGCCTTTGTCATCTGACTTAGTTTTCCACACAGTTTCAGACATTATTAGTATGTCTTTAAACATATTTTGTATTTGCATTTGTAACTCAGTGATGTGAACAAACTGTTCCAGTTAGTCTTTGGCTTCTTTGTGCATCCTCATATATGCAGAAACATCTGTTTTTGAGGGATTTTTTTTGTCAGTACAGACATTTTCAACACCTCTGTGAA
>OMLB01019861.1:23868-42330 GCA_900302555.1 Myripristis jacobus
TAAACATGTATTTTTTTTTTCTTTTCTAAAAACAGAGAACTAAAGTTGCTTTGTCAAAAATATCCATACACATATAAACATGGCATAAAACTATTCAGATTTGCTTTGTCTTGAATGCCTCACATTTTGTTATACTTATCTTTTCATTTCTGTAATGTTCTGTTTTTAGTTTGTGCTGGCATATAAAATTATTAGCCAATAAATATATCAAGTTTGCTCTAGACGCTAACCTTATTCAAACAGTTATGTGAATTCATTCAATATACAGTTAATGAAGTATGCTGGGGAGGGTTGGAGTGCATGGAAATGAAGACTATGGTTTTGCACATCCTGTACCTACCTGTAGCAGACTGAAAAAATATCTGCCTCTCTGTGAATCACTTGGATATGTGACCATCAACCTCTGGCACCGGCCAAATGGCGAATTTTTTGTTTCTTGTGGAGCACAGCACACCGAGGTTAAAAGGCCTGAGAAGTTCGAGACTTCAAACGTTCATACCTGGTCAAGCATCCACCCAGCATCACCGATCACTGACACAGAAACTCATGAACTCCTGTTAACAGAGAAGCAGAGAAAATATTTTCTCTTGTGTATTGTTCCATAGGCGAGGAGAAGAGTGATCGTCACATGGGCTTTGGCCTGCTGAGTTATCTGGGGGATACAGCAGGACAAAAGTGAAGCCTGAAGAGAGAGGGGAAGTGGGTGGTGTCGTGCTCTGGAATCTCCATTAGCCCAGCACCGTAGGGGATAGAGCAGCCCTGCCCTGTGTCAGTGACTCTTTTAACGCTGTGTCAGGTAACCAAGGGGTTTTCAAAGGCAAATGCAAAAGAATATTTTCAATGTCCCGTTTTATAAGAATAATATGGTCAGAGAGTCAGAGTTTCAAAGAGTCAACTGGGCCCTATTCAAACTTAATCCTTGCTGTTTTCCATCTGCATTTGCTTTGCACTCATATATCATCTCTCTCATGTGCACATGTACAAACATTAAAGCCAGAGTTAAATCAAAACCGGTACCTGGATGCATAAACAAAAGCCTCATGCCATGATCACCTTCTTGCCCTCAGGCGGTTGTATACACCAGAGAGCAAAATGGAATTAGCTTTTCCACTTAAATTCATTCAAAATTGTGACACGCCTAACCAAATATGTCTCGAATCTCAAGCTATTTGGCTCAGCAAGATTTGCCAAAGTAGGGAAATGTACGTCATAGTGCCTAATCTGTGTTTGCCAGCGTGTCAGGCTGACTTAGTTAGCGGCTGACTTGTCTGTTTGGCAGCACAATACGTTTGGACAGAGCAGAGTGAACAAAGAGCAGGGCTATGACAGACACGTCCTCTGACTGCTCCACATGCCAGTCAACAGGATGCTAGGAGGCTTTTATCCTCTACGGACTGATTTAAGACAAATAGCCTATTGTCCACCGACAGGAGAAATAAACAAGCACACAGGGATTTTACTGTTTAAGAATAATGCTGTTTAGGGGCAACTTGTAAGTTTGTGTGTATGGAATAGAGCCGAACGAGTCATAATGATTAAGGTGCAAAAATGGCTTGCATTTAAAGCAAATAAAAATAAAAACAAAATATGCTTGCTTGCATGCCATGTATGTGGGATTTGGTGGTATATCGTGCATTGTGCAGTCTAGTTAAGTGGGTGTCAGCATGGTATTCAGCCAGGTATGTTTTCTTGGAAAAATAATTTGAACAGAAAGAAAGGAAGAGACATTAACTACAATATATACAATGGAAAAATGGAACGAGTGCTTGAATCACAGAAACTCAGCAGGGCCAATTACAGCAGACTTGTATATTCTAAGGACGCCTGACATTTTTACAGTCACTCCTGTAATGGTTATAAAATCTTTTATATGATACAATATAACACCAGCCTGACAGATCAGTCCTTAGGCTAGGACTGAAGACAAACACCCTCATATGAATGACACCTGTAGTGTCTGCCTGGTGAAAACACTGTCCCTCTCATCCTGGTAGTTACTCTTTCCTCCCTTTTTCTTTGTTTTAGCTCAGTTTTAGTTGAATAGTTTTGACTGCTCAGTTAGTGCTGCCAGATCAGGCCTTCAAGTGATGGTAATGTTGGTCATGATTTAGTTTCAAACTGACTGGGATCCTCAACATGTAAACAATCTAAGGTGATGAGACTCTAAATTTCATATTATGAGCTTTGAATAGGTAGGTCTGAGGCAGAAATGCACACAGTTTTGCAACACTTAACATGGCATTAGCAGCCACGGGACTCACATTCACGGTCAAAACACTCGAGGAGATGGAGATTGGAACCTCAATTACCCAGCCCCATGGCATGTTTTCAGTTAAAACAGCAATTTCCAGGAGGACTTTTATTTTGAATTTGTAAACTGACTTGCTGCAATGTATGAACACCCACTCAGAGCTGACATAATGATTGAATCAACATTCATCAGTGTGCCACGTAGGTGTTATGAAGCTCTTTTCGGGCATTTTGAATGCCTTAAAAGCTGAGGTCATGTAAAGTGTTATCCGTAAGTTAATTACACCGGTATTTTAACTGAAAAGTATCTTTCTCCCCATTGGAGGATTGTTTTGTTGAATGCAACTATTTGCTCCCATTCAGTTAATCAGCCTCTGATTTCATGAAATATGCATGTGCTACCTGCAGGCACTCAGCTGGGATCTTTAGTTTCCAGGGGAGGTTGCTCGATGCAGAGGAGGCATCCAAATTATGCAATACTCTAAACTGGTTCCCCGTGTCTTCAGTATTATAGCTGCAAAACTGCAATCATGACAACACGGCATTACAGCGGAAGAGTTTCACACTGAAATAAAGAGTTGCACATTCCCTAAAATGTTCTGTTACCTTTTACCTTGCGGTTGGATGGGCTGACCACAGTGATGCTGATTCAATCCCCTGCGCTGACAGGGGGTTGCATTCCAGATGTGAGATGTGATGAACGGACAGACTGTCAAGTAAAGTGAGCATCCTTGGCCTCTGTTGACATCTCGCTTTGAGCCCATGAAAGCCACTGGACAAAGAGGCAGCTTAAAACAAGAGGGGAAAAAAAAAACCCACAGTCTTATCTGTTCCCTCTGTCAACAAGGTATCTGTCGGCACAAAACAGCAGCACAGCAGTGTGGAATACTTCATAGCACTTTGACCTTTGCTTTGAATTAAACCAAAGATCGTTAAAAAGGTCATCACTGTAGGACAAGCGGCGTGTCAGATATAACCTGTTTGCCCTGAAAAATTCCCTCTGTGAGTTTCGAAAGCCTGCACTCAGTTACTTTATTATATAGAAAAAATATACATCAGTGTTATTGAGTAGTGATATTGATTTGCTAAAAGCTGTTGAAGCAGTCATGGTATCTCTGTCCTGCTTAAAATAGCAACAGTGGAACAATGCCTCTTTGGCTAGTGAGTGAAAAAATGTTTGTTTATCCACCGCCCTTTACTCGTTTGATTTTACCTAGCATTCAAACTAGTCGTCTTTTAATCCTGCAAATGTCAATCCAATCAACAACACTGTTGATTGTTGACCTTGCACTATTGTTTTATGTACCTCCGAAGGCCATTGAAAGGCCAGTGATTGTGTATTTGGAAAGGACAAAGGATTTTTTTCTTGCCATATGGACAGCAGATCCACAAGACTCAGCCTCAAGTGCCGTGTTCCTGCCTGCCAGGGGAAAGACGGGGGGAAACAAGGGGAAACAATGTCTTCTGTTAAAACTACTGTTGTTAAAGCCAAGAGCCATGTTATTACACCATCAGCATGTGATCATGTTGCATCGCTTTTCCTAATGGAGCAAAAACCTAAGCTCCCCAGATAACCGCTGTTCATTTGGCATTCTGTGCATTACTTTCTCAAACTATTTAGAAGTGCAAGGCATAAGGTTTAGGGTTGTTAGCGTCTCACAATGAAACCCAATGGGCCAGATGAATTCTGCATGTCCAGTGCTGTACCGGCCAACCTAGGTCTGTGTTTGGCTTAATGATGCGCACAATTTGCATGGTGTGCTGCCGTCTCTGCCGCATCAAAAATCCCACATGAGGAGACAAACTGAGCGCGAGATGAGTGCACAAAAAAGCCCATCTGTCTAAACCCAGAGAAAACGCATTACGCCGGTAAAGTAGGCTGCACACTGCAAGGTTTACTGTGTGTAAATGTGAATTCAAATGATGTCGCTATCACATCATTGCTCCAGGATGTTACAACATGTTCAAACAATTTTTAAAAAGAGGGCTTATGTGATGCAACGCACCCTCTGGCAGCCATGTCGGAGGTCCGCAGCTCTTCAGCAACAGTAGCGCACCAGCAGCATCTCATCACACAGCCTACATCAAAAGATCTGTTTCTTTAAGAAGTAAAATCTGACTTGTGCTCTCTGGTGGATGAGCAAGTTCTCCCTCCAATTAAGCTTATCTACCAGTCGTCATGGTCTGTGCTGTTTTTTGCCCGGGAACTGATAATTTCATCACTGATACACCTTTGCATTTAGACTATGTCATCTTGTTAGCCAGTAAACCATCTGGTCAGCTAATGCCTCATCCACTTACGGAGAGGAAGGTAGAGGCATCGCTATGACTTGCAAGCTTTCAGGGTGGTTGGGAAGATGAACAGGACCTGTTTGTATCTACATCAAAAGGCAGTTTTGTAATTAATTATGATTATTAAACCCTTAATCGAACACAAAATAGATACACGTTCAGTTTTCTGTCTGGTAGAGCTGATTTGTGGTTAAAGAAAAGCATGCAAATGAACAAAAGCTAAGCATTACTTTGGAATCTATTTACCTAAAGAGTGGGGTGTGACTCTTGAAATGCTGCCATTTTCCACATACTTATGCATTATATACTGCCTAGTCAGATATTGGAGGTTTTAGATTCTTCGCCATAATTACCGGTTGCATGCTGCTGTGACACTATTTGCAAATGGGACGACACTAATTACAGCATACCATGGATGCCGTATAATCATCTCTGAGTTGTTAAAGCACTGATCCAGGTTGTGCGTTAACAAATCTAGCAGTTGTAGCGAGTAGTTGCATAGATGAGCCTGCTGCACACAGTTAACTCTGCTGATTCTTCTCAATCTACAGCTATTAATCTAAAGTAGAGATTATTGGCTAAAGACAAAACAGTTAACAGTGTCACCATACCCTGCATTTAGAGACAGTCATGTATATAGACATCAAAGCTTCTCCACAGATAGAGGAGCTCCATTGGTCCTCATTCATGGCAGTGGTGTGTTGCATGTCTGCTGCACCAGAGGCAGGAGCCTGAGGCAGATTGCCAACCATGTGTTACACTATGAAGACGGCTTTATACACCCCTCATAATATGTCACTCGGGTTTGACAAGGCAGGCTCGGCAAGACTAAGTACGTGCGACAGTTTAAAACATTATGGATTGCCTGTAAAACCTCTCAAATCACAAATGCTCGCCTGTACAGAGAGTTACCTAATGAAATTCAAGAGTAACAAGGTCTGATCTTGTTAAAGGCAAAGATCCCTGACAGTTGGTTTAAAAGAAACAGTCTTGGCTTTGACGTGTGTTTCAGCACCATATAATGTAGCAGCTTTTCCCAGGGCTTCGTGTCTTAATGAAATTGCCTTGGTTGCTCTGCCGGGGAAAGGCTGATGACAGGTCTGGGGGTGGGGAAGGTTATTTAAACATGAAACACAAAGTTGACCAAAAAAAACGACATTTTTCCTATATTCAAGTCACTTTTATTTATATAGAGCTCAAAAGAAATAGGAAAAAAAATAAAAATAAACAATGTGTACCAGTATGGGGGTTATAAAACAGGGGACAAACAGGTACAGTATGGCCCAAGAGGTAAGGGAAAGAAGACGATGCCACAAAATAAGAGAAACAGAGCATAAAAGAACTTGTCAAACACAGAGTTCACAAAACCCAGTGAATGAAAACAAGTTTTTAATGAGCTCTAAAAATTTGAGTCACATTTTTATCAAATGCTAAACTTCGTTTAGGCTGTTGTAATCCAACACGTCCCTCTTTCATGTAAAAAAAACATTTCAAGGGGGCGTGACATTCAACAATTACAGATTGGGTGTCTATGTGCTCCTAATGGCTTCTTTTCTCTAATATTTTCAGGTCAAGATCCCTCAAAATATCCATATCACTATCATGGCTCTTTTTGATGACCATGGATAATCCAGTAGTTTCTTGAGCCTGGAACTTTTCAGAGCCTGTTAAGATCAGTGATTGACTTTTGTTTCAGTTTGTAAGAAGAACCAACCGTGAAGGGTATGACTTACTAAAATTTAAAATACACTTTTTCATTTCTTCTCACCAAATGCTTGTAGCCTGCACCTCTCTGTCTGTCCAACTTGCAGATTCCATCATTTTGCCCTCTGTTTTTACAGTTTGTTGTTTGTCCAATGATTATCAGTGATATGAGATGAATGAATGATTACAGTGTCATCACATCACTGCTTGACCAATCAAGATCGACAGCGACACTTGCTTCTCCCAAATGTTTGTGGTCCAGTTTTTGCATCACCCTGAGCAGGGCCAAAATTAGGTTCCAGGAACTTTATCTGGAACAAGGTTGCAGCCAACAGAAACAATTGTGGAATCCGTCAAATAGGATTCAGAGCGCAGCGTCCCTCGTTATGTTCCTACCGACTAAAAAGGCTATTATGGCCTTTTCCCTCTGCACAGTACCAGCTTGACTTGAGTCGACTCCTATGACTTTTTGGACCAAAGTTGGGGACAGTATCTGGTACTTTTTTGGTACCAATCATCGTTGAGTTTCCAAGCAAGCTGAGCTGATACTAAAAGGTGATATGAAAACCACTGCAGACCACTGATCGGTTGGAGAGAAATTGAACAGCTGCATTTACAACCAGGAAATATGAAAGTGAGACTCATGGAACTTGTATCGTAGCTGATAATCTAACCATATAAAACCTTTTTGTTTTTTCTGGTGAATCTCCTTGTTACACTAATATTGTTTATGTGAAGCAGCCATTTCGAGTTGGTCATGCTGATTTTTTGAGAATAAAGCACTTGTGTGGGTCGCTGGTAGAGAAGCGGGGAAAGACTAGTCAACGTGTCCACAAGTAACGTCCGGGACTTCAACGTGAGAGGGCACTAGCATGCAGTGGAAGTTGAAATCAAGAAAAGTAAGGCGAGTACAGACGAGTAGATTAGAGTCGAGTTGAGCCGGTACCATGCAGTGGAAAAGGGGCATTAGATGCATACAGTATATGAGCTGGTATGGTACTAAACAACTGTTTATACTGGAGAGTTAGACACAACATTGCGGAAAAAGTGAAGCCTCTGATCAGAACAGACATTCCTCTATCATCCTCTCATAACTTCAAAGGACTGAAGTAGCTGGAGGGATATTAAACTAAAAATCCCTCTTTTTTTGGGACGCCACCTGGAACCTCCTTAAGGACCCCTGGAGGTATCTGGTCCTCACTTTGGGAAACACTGCCTTTGAGCATTTTCTCCATCTTGTGTAATCCCGGGCCCTGCTGAGACCCCTGGGAGCCGAGGCTGTGGGCAATCTGCAGGATCTCATGTGGAAACACAGCTAACTCCATCTGTCTTAGCAGCTAATCAGTGCTCTCGACTTCCTGTACTCTCTACAGACTTTCCTTTCTCCAAATTTCCAGCTGGAAGTATAATACACCGGACATCTTTAGGGGTTTATTTTCCTATCTTTAAAGTGTTATTGCCCCCTAAAGTAATGCTTGTTTTCCGGACACATCTGCTTTACCTTATTGATTGTCAATAGATAGCCAACATAGGCCATCTGCAGCTTTTTGTTCTCCTAAAACTTTATGGATCTTTTAACCTGTCTGCTGTCTATTGAAAGTGTGATGCAGCAGGGAGGAACTGTACAAAGGGAAGTTCAAAATACCAGGAGAATATGTCGCAGAATGACAAAGGCTCTCGGGGCTTTGCATTTACAGAACAAAAGCACATGCCTTCTCATTTGATCTCTTCCTTAAAGGTATTCAGCCCTCAGCACTGACTTTGATAGCCCCCGTTGAAGTGCCTGGCTGTCCCTTTATGCTGGCCATTATTGGGTATTTTTCAGAGATGGCAGAAGCAGCAGGATACACGCGCTGCTTTTATGGTCTCACTGCAGGGAGACGGTGGCAGCTGAGTCAGGAACACACCAATTTTGCTGTTTGATCCCTGTTTCATACTTAATGAAGGAAGTATACAAGTGAAAAATTATGTTTACGCAAACTAGAAGAATCTCCATCTGAACCTACTTTTTAGTTTCTCAAAATGCCTTTTGCTGCATTTCTTCCTTAATATATAGCTGTGAAATAGTTCCGCTGGCACATTCCATCTCCAGCAAAATAAAGTAAAAAATACTCCCCAGCTGTCGCCTGTATTAACAGTAGCCCCAATCAGCTGCCTTATGCAGCTTTGATTTAATCTAATTTGAGAATTGTCAGGCTCGTATCTCAGAAAAACCTTTGGGTGAACTGATGAGTTATGCACCAGAAATGGCACGGAGGGAAAATTATGATACACTGACAGGAATGAACTCACAGGGACTGCAGAAAGAAGCACTGATGTCCATTATCACAATTCATCTGCAAAGATGTATTTGGAGACAGTACTACATGGATTAAACTGGTGTTCATGAAGACAGACTGAAACCTCAAACGTGTGGATATGCCTCTGCATCTCATCTGGGTTGAGGTGTCATATTGAATGCTGACCCCTCTCGTTCTCCCTTGACCATCCTATTTTGTTTTTATCTAATGAGGATTGTCAGCACTATTAGGGGAACAAATTGGATATCTTCTACAAGCTGCATATAAAACTACTCTCATTACTGACTCTAGATGGATGTTTACAAGGGCAGACTGGGAGTGTAAGCCAAGTAACGGGACCTAAACATGGAACTTTTGTCAACATATGAACCTGATTTCTTTTCTTTTTTTTGTCATTTGTTATGTGATATATAGTTTATTTAAAAAGAGGGAAAGATGTGACAGAGATGTAAATGACATGTCCTAAGCCCAAGGGCCAGATCTGAGCCCTGGGTATTACAAGTCACTTCACTTAGTGTGCACCATAGACCACTGAGCCACCATGAAGCCTGTATAGATGCATTTTGAAGTGGCATTTTGACCTTTGATAAAATCCCTAAGAAATGGAAATCTCCTGATACTCAGCATGTATTCAACTGCAAATGCAAGCCTGCGTATAAATCCTCTTGTCTGAGCTCTGCTCCAAATCATTTGTAGTTCTTGACATTCTGTAGCTTGAATTCATCACACTTCAGTTTCTTTTTTTTTCCAGGTTTTCTATTTTGTCTTGCCAAGATTCCTGCCTGGTCTTTGAGAACATCAGACAGAGAGGGAAGTCGGGGAAATAGCGAATCAGCAGCAGGAGTGTAGAGGAGACTCCAGGCGGCACCATCTGGATGTGTTTGTCTCATCCCTTGATGTGCTATCACCAAACCAAAAAAATTCAAACTGTAAGAGCATGAACATCCTAAATGTTAAGGGGGATTTTTGTCATGCCAGAGCTTGAATTATTCAAACTAAAGCGCAAGATGCATTAGAGCAAATGCTCGGCTACCATCTTAATGTAGTAGAGGCAACGACGAATGTGGGACTTACAGGATTATCTGCCTTATAAAGTCTTCAAGAACTTTTGAAAGCAATCTGTCTCATTAACAGTCAAGGACTCTTGCGAATACAACATTAATAGTGTCAAGAATGAACAGAAATTCCAACAAAAGCCCACTCTGGATGAATACAGTGTTTGAATATGTAATAAGTTTCACCTGCATTCCCACAGCCTCAGGTAACTTTCATTATTGCAGTGTTTTTACAAGTCATGTTGCTGTTGTATTGGATAAACATGATGATTACCCAGTGAGAGAAAACCAGATTTGACCTCTGACTGGCCTCTATAAAGACTCCACAGATGATGAAGCTGCCCAGACAGATGAAATGGATGTTATGACTGCATGAAACTGTGGCTCTACCATACAAGCTTTTCCACAGATGCATCTTGAGTTTCCACAGTAAAGCAGCAGCGTTTGAAGCATAAAGCAACTCCTAAGGCTCCAAAAAAACCTAAAGAAGCATAATACTGGTAATAATATACTGTGCCTTGTTATGAAAGGCCTATTGTTTTCCCAAATCTGCAGCACTAATTGGCTGTGGCAGCTTGGATGTGGACTGTAGCTGCTCCACTTGTGCATGGCGATTTCAGAGAGGAGTTCACTGGCAGCGTCGTCTGGGGTGGTGAATAAAAACGCCTGGCTCCCATCCGCAGAATGAACAGCAGGCCGATCAAATGAGGTCTAAAACATGACTTTTTTTTTTTTTGTTGTTTTTGTCTAGACTGCTAGAGCAGCCGGTTTCCCAGAGGAACACTTTTAATGGGTCAGGTAATCGACCTTTGAGTCTAAGCTGCAGAATCCAAACCCCCTGCCCTCCTTAAAACGAACAACACCATGGCTCTTTCAATTACCTGCATTCTTTTATCCTTTGATTAGCCTCAGGAAGTTTAAGATGGATTCTTAAACTAGAGTAGATACTGAAACAAAATCTCAATTTGGCCAGATGACTTTGAAGCTGCAGAAGGCAAGATTTTGATGTGAAAAATATTCGCTTCTTGTCAGCCTAAACCACAAATAGGGCTACAATAGAGAGGAGCGCCTCATGCTCCCTAATTGAAATGCTGTTGATTCAGCCTGTTTGCCCAAATGAAATTATGGTGTCAGATATGGATACTGGTGGGAAATCTTCTCTGCCCACAGGAGGAGATGAATCAAAAGTTAAGAACAAAATACAAAGTGTGTCTTGAACAGCAGTGGGCGAGCACTCCGTCCATTAGAGCTTTGGTCCTCTGGTATCCTTTGGTATAAAGCAGTCACAGCATCTCATTACATGATTTCTTGGTGTTGAAGCACAATATTTTCACTTACCTCTTGCTGACCTTTGGCGCCGCGAGGGTGAAAAGTTTGTGCAGCTTTAAAAACTTGAAACTCAAACTAATTCTCAGCTATTGTTTTATTATTTGAGATGACAAACGCCTGCTTATTCTCAGAAAAAGAAAGGGGAATTTCCAAGGCAAAATTCACAGATAAGATGGTTATGACAAAGAT
Organism: Myripristis jacobus; assembly: GCA_900302555.1. NCBI lineage: Eukaryota > Metazoa > Chordata > Actinopteri > Holocentriformes > Holocentridae > Myripristis > Myripristis jacobus. Next base: position 34,988 of record OMLB01019861.1, read on the forward strand.
ATAAAATCATCACTTTGTCGGCGTACCAAAAGTCTGTGGTGAGTCTTGGCATGACAAGTCAACAGCTTGATTGATTATGATTCAGTTTGCATCCAGGCAGACAGCCATGCCTCTGTGGCTGATGAGTGACTGAACGATGAAAGCTCAGTCTGGAGCCCTGTGCGGTACTGAACGTCCTGTCTTAAACATACTAACATCTCCCTGAAGTTCATCTTTGATTATGACAAAATAAGGGTGGGAACGCATAACTTCAAAATCTTGGACAGCCTGGATGGTGGAAATGGATTGTGATTGCAGAGAGTAATAGATCTATTTACTGTACATTATATCTGCTTAATTTGCAGCCTTGGGAAGCAGTCCACTTGCTGTGCATCAGAGCCAATGATCACAAAACCGGATCAAGGAATGTTTGGATATAACTCCTGATTTTTACAGTGTGATCACATGAGCCCTACGGAAAGCGTCTGCTTCAGCTGCGAACCAGACCCTGCTGGGAAAAGAAACAGCTTCTCATGGGCAACTCTCTCTCCTGTCTCTCTTTCAGTCTCCTTGCATCACTTGCCGTTAAATGTGCACAATAAACATATGCAGTAGGTGCAGAAAAGTAAATATAATAGCGATTTAAGTAAAACAAATGATTTTAAATGAAAATTCCACTGGTCATCTGAAACACAATCATTTTCTGTTTCTCCTTCATTGCACAAAACTTGGATAACATCTGCCTGGTAATAACTGTCTGCTCTACTAGTCTGAGTGATAAACAAACATTCAGGCTTCACAGACTGGGCTGTGCTAGACACTGAACCCGGGATTTAACATTTTTGTTCATACTCTGGACCTCCAAGTTGGGTTTCATTAAACTACAGATCCCTATTTGAAGTGATTTTGCCCTCGGGAGGTTGATGTGAAAAGATTTTTTTTTTGGGTTAATTTTAGCATTAAATTATTTAGATGTCATATTTCAACACTGACAAATTCAAATGGATGAAATTGAAACTTAATGCTAAAATAATCACTCATATACTTTCAGTGAAATTAAACAACAGTTTTCCTCATTTTGCTAAACTCTTGTACTTTGCAAAGCCCTTTTTTCCCCCCAGCCAAGCTCTAATATCCTTCTCCTTGTGTGACCTGCCCTTTTATCTTGGCACAACCTGCACCTGTCAGTCTGTTCTCAAGCTTCATTTCTGAAGAACCCACCAACATCTGCACCTCAAACCTAATTCCACTTGCATGGACTCACACCACACCATCAAAAATCCTTAGATGACCCAGGGATGGCCTGAGCAAAGCCAACACTACCCGACGTGGAGTGCAGCAACTTCTCAATTTCAATTTTCAGCGCAAGCCTTCCGCCCTCAAAACCTCGTGCATATCTGCTCCATTTACTTCCAGTTGCAGGCCAACTCCACCTTCAACTCACAGTTCACCAACACAGCCGAGAACTCTCTTGAAAACCATCCTCAGCTCTATGGTGCATTAAGCTACATAAAAGGCGCTTTTGGGGCTCAGGCAGTGCTCATCAAACCTAATTTTATTCCAAGAGCCAAAAACAACAATTTTCCCTCTGTTCCCCACATGCTCCCTCTTAAGTTCCACTTTATGTTGTGGCCCTATCTTGAGGAACTCCTCATGGTGGCTCTGCGCAGAGAAATTGGGTCTTGTTTAGAGAAACTACATTTAATGATCACTGCAAACAAATGGAGGTCAGTTACTACATATGTCAAAGAAGTAAAGTAATTACTGTAAAGTTTGTGGTCTGGGAATATAATCCATTATTCATACTGCTCTCATACATTACAGTAGGTTGCTAAAGGTTAGAGTACATAAATACAGCAAAATATCACTAACTGTTACATTATCCATGGAAAAAAAATAAATAAATCCTGTACCTCTCCTCAAATACATCTGCCCCATCCCAGAACTGTGTAGCTGTGCATACCTGCCCTCTTCGTGGGGCCACCTGCTGGTTAGTGGCCCAAATTACAACCCAAAGACATGAATAATTCATGGACCTCTTCAAGGTGGGTACCTTTAGCACAAGCCAAACAGCACGGCAGCCTGAATAATGCCATTAAAGACATAAACAAATCACACAGCTGCTAGCATCAGTCCTTGTCCCAACATAATGAATCACAATGCAGACACTGGCAAAATTTTGTGGCTTAATATTGTAGCCACTATAGCCCCATGCACAAAATGAGATAAGATAAGAGAAGACAAAACATGAATTATCCCGGCGGGGAGATTGGCGAAATGCCCAACCTATCACTGGATTATTATGCACTGCCTCTATTGCCATGCTCCGTTGGCCACAAGGTAGCGATGTGGCTGTGGAATACAAAATCTGACCTAGTAAAAGTGTGACTTTGATCAAGTTAGGATGTTTGCTTGCAGATACCTGAAAATGACATCTACATTTGTTTTGTATATTCAAATCTTATGATGCTGCTCTAATCCCAGGTATACTGTGGAAGGGAAAGGGAGCTTGGCAGGGAGATGATGTGATCACAATGTTTCCTGACAGTTGCTGTAGGCCTGTCCTGGAGCAGAGTTTGATTGCTTAGAGTAGAGCCTCCTAAAGTCAAGCAGCGTTTCCCTATATCTCTAAGCCCAGGAGAGTCCAGAATGATCAAGCAGGATAATATCTGTGGCAAACTATTTTTTTTTCACATCATGAGGCAACAGTAACAGCTTCTTTGGTGGTGCATGATACAAATCTGTGTCCCGTGGACACAAAGCCAAGCAGCGCTAAAAAATGGACAACTCCCTGGGCTCTAGCACAAAGAAATAATGCTGATGAGCAAACATCTCCATGTCTTCAAAGGTCACTTTTGAGTCTCGCTGATTGCACTGTGCCCAAAACATGAAAGGATATCCACCAGTGAGCAGACACATAAAAAAACATCAGGTGACAATGTGAGTGAAACAACTCATATTTTCACTGCACGCAGGAGAGCCATTGCATAATCTGTGAGACATTATGCTGCAAACCCTTTCCACTGTGAGGCATTCACCAAATTGGAGTGAAACGACGAAACAATGAGAAAAAAACTCCCCGTTGATCACCCCGGTGAGTCTGTCTGGCACAAATGTCTCGCAGTCATCAGTCTCTAACGCCCACAAACATCAAAATCAGACATCACTAAGACCAACAAGCATCAACAACACATATTGTCTTTGAAGCCTCTACTTTGATGTTGAAGCAATTATGCCCTTCCTTGTTTACATTACTTTTCTTTGAAGACTGTAGTGAAGACTACCTTAAGTCAATTGCAAGACCAGAACAAGACCAATATAGGTAATAAAATTTATTTTCCTAAGCTTAGCGATCAAAACAGATGTAGACCCATCTGCAGGTACTCTTCACTAAATGCATTAACATCCGGCTAATCAATGCACAAGAACTTCAAGGACCACTATATGTCCCTTAAATTGTTTGATGTGCTGGAGAGGCAATTAAAAAGGGAGGCAATTTTTTTTGTTTAAAATTCCAGATAAGCAGTAAAAAGTCAAGTGAAGTGGCTTTCAAACAACTTCAACACGTGAGAGAAGTGGCTTCAAGGCCACAGTCAAGACGAAGATGGGACATCAGCACTGGTTAAATTTTCTTTATGGGCACAAGTCTGTCTTTGTTTAATGTCATAAATTGTAGAACTGAGTTCTATGCATGCATTTAGCACAGGAGGAACATTGTGCAAATTGGTTAGGACATCATGATGTGATTACCTCTTGGCACTGTACATTATGTTACACCCAGAGCTGATGCATCAATGGCCCATCATGCAAGTGAGAAGTGACAGTGCACTCATCTCAATCCCTGATCTTTGTTTTAGAATGCAAATCAGTTGCTACAGCTCCATCCCCTTTGGCAGATTTGTCTAGAGAAAAAAAAAATGCTTATGCTAGTTACAAATCAGGTGTGTTTGTTAGTCTTCCCCCAGTCAAACACTGGAGAGAAACTTCTAAACAACACAGAGTTTTGTGATTCCCTGCACACTACAGGTGCCACTTCCCAGAGGCAACAGGGCTGTGCTGTGAGAGCTGAACTGGCCAGTGTAATTCCTGCTCTAGGTTGACTGAGTGAGCCTGAGTCACTTTGAATCTCCTCCAACATCACTTTGAGACATTCACCTTGACCAGAGACCACAAGCTGCAAGGTCTATTCAAGGTTTGGCCAAGATCTAGCCAATTTGAATTAGGTGTATTCATGTAATTGTTCTGTCGGAGAAGCCCTTTGACTTCAAATTTCATACACACATTAAAACTACAAAACACTACAAATCAATCCACTTAATAAAGGGCATAGCAATATGAGGCCCTAAGGCCCGACAAACACTTCACTTGCATTCATCTGTCTTGAACACTCACTGCTTTTGAAATTTGAAAATCTGTTTTCTAAGAGACTGGCAAGGTCAACCCATGTGGCTTGGTAACCCTTCAAAATCACCAACAAACCTATCATTAATTTCCTACTCACATGTATAATGGATAATCATACAAAGCACTGCTCTGATACATTTTCCAGGGAATATATTTAGAACCAGAGACTGGGAGCAAATCTAGACATCACATTATGGTAAGTGTGCGAGTAATTGCTGGCTTAATTTAACCACCTGAGCAAACTCTAATACTTCTGTCTGATCAAATTTCCATCTAGATTATGTTGCCACCCCGTTCTGCAGGTTTTCCCCATTTACTCTGACAGCACAGCCAGGAGCCCATGGTGTCACATGTTGCTCAGTCTTTTTAATGATGTTGCTGGCATCTTTGAGCTGCCTTGGAACCACAAGGGAGACACCAGCCTCTACTGAAGCCTGTTTCTAAGCTATTCATTTGCCCAAAGCTTATGTAAGTGAGGATTTACAACTGTATCTCATAGCCTGAAGAGGTCTGAGCTTTAATCTGCACTGCCACAGTGATGTACATCTTCATGGAGAACATATCAGAATGGATCAAATAGGAGACTGACAGTATCGAGGATGATATTCTGAGAGAAGGGATGCATTTTCAGAGCAATGCAATGTAAGATTTTAAAAATGATCATGTAGGATTCAAAGTTTAAGCACACATTTTTTTTTGTGAAGCAGCTCCAGGCTGTGCATCATTATCAGCTCACAGATTTGAGTTTTGGTTCTCTAGTTTGGGGCTTTGGGAGAAAGCTGTCCATATTCACAAATATTGACTGGGCCCATTAACGGTAGATCATGAATAACCAACGAAGTTCAGACTGACATTCAAGAGATTGATCCGTAGACTTTGCTGTGAACAAGAAGGCTGTCATGCTGTGGCTGTCTATAAACTGCTGAGTAGAGCCTCTTACAATAACACTGAGATCCAGCATCTTACCCATCCAAATCTTAATTCTGCTAAAAGACCATAAAACTCTCATCACTGCAACTTCTATAAAACAAAAAACACATTGAGCAGAACTTTCATTTCATTAAATGCAATGTTAGGAAAGGCGCTGCAAGGGTGATTACACACCTGCATCGTTTGAGGCTGTTGTGTCCAACTTTGGATTGTTTACCCCCCTTATTTTGGTTCATTTGGGGAAGCGAGAACATTGCAATCAAACCACCCACTGAACAACTGCTCCCAGTCTCGGCCCTCATCCAAGTGAACCCCGGAGCAGTTCATTTGAACTAAGATGCAGTCCAAGTGCTGGGAAAACAGCCAGGGAATCCTGCTTAATGAAGCTTATTAGAAGATTTTATGTCCCACTACCATGGTACACGGTATACAGGATATTATGTCGTCACGGTGGCATTCATCTGTCTGTCTATGTGTGTGTGGACACATTCTCATGAACACATTAACACAAGACTTATATTTAGAAACTTAAACTGACACGACAGGTTCACCCGATAGGACAAAGTGCCTGATTAGACTCTGTAGCACCTTGCTGAAAACTGATTGTCTTAAGACTACGATAAAGAGTTCATATTAATATTGTACCATCCATCTGTTTAGCAAACAATGCATTAATGAGCTTTATAAACTATAATTAAAATAGCTGTTTATGTGTGATGTCTAATATGTCTTATTATTATGGTTTGACTTTAGGCAGCTAAGCCTTTTTCCTATACCACTACAGATATATTTAAGACCATAAGTTGTTGTTTTTAGTGAACTAAAAATGAGTGACAGTATAATACCAAACTGTATACACATGCATAATCAATCGCTGACAGTGACATGGACTCTGTCGTTGCAAGGGATGCTCATTATGTTGCAAATCAAGTCGAAACTACAGTATTCTGTTTGTCTGCACATCTGCTTGTTATGTTGCAAGATTTTCCCCAATCAGCGGGTGACCCCTACAACTGTGTGACTTTGTTCATCAACAATAGTTTGTTTGGCAATGAGCAATTTAAAACATAACTGCGGCTCAAAATAGCAGCAATTCAACAGTTTCAGCGCAGCTTGGACCACTTTAAGTGAACTGTAATGTAGAAAGATGATCTAAAAACTGTACCAGCAGGATGAATAAATAACGCTGACATGATGTAAGGGACTATAAATGTTTACTTGCTGAGCCACTATGGTATTTCTGCGGGATCCTTCTTACATCATACGTAGTCGGGCTGTGGAAACACTGAAGCAAGCTAAGAAAGCGATCACTTACAACACTCAACATCAAATATACAGAAATGCTTTAGTATATAGCATCAACATTGCTGTCCTGACTAAAACCCAGTGTTATGTAAAATGTATATTTTTTTTTTCCATGCACAAAGTGTATTTTTTGCATAGGCACTTGATGAGGCAATTCAGTGATGAAATTTTGCAAAAGAGGCCTTTGGGTTGTTAGAGGATTTATTCACTTTTAATACGAATGCATAGAAGTATCATTCAATGTCAATGTCAGCGCAAACCACAAACACCCAAAATAAACCCAAAGCTTAGAAAAATTCAGTAGTGTTTTTGGCACATGAACAGTCAATCAGCTGAAATAGATAAAATGCTGGACAACATGGAAAGGAGTTAATGAGCTGGAATCTAGGATTGCATCGAGTATTAAGGACAGGGCTGCATACATTACATAATATTCTGAGTCCTAATTAAAGGTAGACTATGTTAAACCTTTCAGCCCCATTCAAAAGCAGCACATCACATCAAAGAGTTTTGCTAATTAGCACTGACACTGCTAATAAGGCCCGCCTTTCACAGTTTCATTATGATTCTGTCCAAACAGCTTCCTGGATCAGCAACAGAAGACTACTTTTCATTCTGTTCAAAGACAGACCTTTTAATGCTTTAAATGATCATGAGTCTCCTAACGTCTGCATCTCTTTTTTTTTTTGCACCGTAGAGCCAAAGTAGCGGAGGATAATTAATGC